>CAWWDN010000138.1:0-57170 GCA_963942505.1 Lordithon lunulatus | reverse complement strand
TTTTGAGGTGCTTTCGACATTTTACACATGTTTGACATTTTTCACGTTTTTGACGTTTTTTCGACATTTTTCACATTTTTGACATTTTTCACGTTTTGACGTTTTTCCTGAAATTTTTCACGTTTTTGACATTTTTTCGACATTTTTCACGTTTTTGACGTTTTTTCGACATTTTTCACGTTTTTGAAGTTTTTTCGACATTTTTGACATTTTTGACATTTTTCACGTTTTTTACGTTTTTTCTGACATTTTTCACGTTTTTGACGTTTTTTCGACATTTTTCACGTTTTTGACGTTTTTGTTTGAAATTTTTCGACGTTTTTGACGTTTTTTTTGTCATTTTCACGTTTTTGACGTTTTTTTAAAACATTTAAATGTTTTTGACGTTTTTTCGACATTTTTCACGTTTTTGACGTTTTTTTGGCATTTTTCACGTTTTTGACGTTTTTGTTTGAAATTTTTCACGTTTTTGAGGTTTTTTTCGAAATTTTTCACGATTTTGACGTTTTTTTGGTATTTTCCACGGTTTTCACGTTTTTGACGTTTTTTTCGAAATTTTTCACGTTTTTTGACGTTTTTTTCGAAATTTTTCACGTTTTTTACGTTTTTTCGACATTTTTAACGTTTTTGACGTTTTTTCGACATTTTTGCCATTTTTCAAGTTTTTGACGGTTTTTCGAATTTTTTCACGTTTTGACGTTTTTTCGACATTTTTCACGTTTTGACGTTTTTTCGACATTTTTGACATTTTCACGTTTTTGACGGTTTTTCGAAATTTTTCACGTTTTGACGTTTTTTTTCGACATTTTTCACGTTTTTGACGTTTTTGTTTGACATTTTCCACGTTTTGACGTTTTTTGACATTTTTCACGTTTTTGACGTTTTTTCGACATTTTTCACATTTTTGACATTTTTCACGTTTTTGACGTTTTCTTGACATTTTTCAAGTTTTTGACGTTTTTTTTTGACATTTTTCACGTTTTTGACGTTTGTTTTTGACATTTTTCACGTTTTTGACGTTTTTTCGACATTTTTCACATTTTTGACATTTTTTCACGTTTTTGACGTTTGTTTTTGACATTTTTCATTTCACGTTTTTGACGTTTTCTTGACATTTTTCACGTTTTTGACGTTTGTTTTTGACATTTTTCACGTTTTTGAACGTTTTTTAGACATTTTTCACGTTTTTGACGTTTTTTTCGACATTTTTCATGTTTTTGACGTTTTTGTTTGAAATTTTTCACGTTTTTGACGTTTTTTCGAAATTTTTCACGTTTTTGACGTTTTTTCGACATTTTTCACATTTTTGACATTTTTTACGTTTTTGACGGTTTTTCGAAATTTTTCACGTTTTTGACGTTTTTTTCGACATTTTTCACGTTTTTGACGTTTTTGTTTGAAATTTTCCACGTTTTTGACGTTTTCTGACATTTTTCACGTTTTTGACGTTTTTTTGACATTTTTCACGTTTTTGACGTTTTTTCGAAATTTTTCACGTTTTTGACCTCTTTTTTTTGACATTTTTCACGTTTTTGACGTTTTTTGACATTTTTCACGTTTTTGACGTTTTTTTGACATTTTTCACGTTTTTGACGTTTTTTCGACATTTTTCACGTTTTTGAGGTGCTTTCGACATTTTACACATGTTTGACATTTTTCACGTTTTTGACGTTTTTTCGACATTTTTCACATTTTTGACATTTTTCACGTTTTTGACGTTTTTTCTGAAATTTTTCACGTTTTTGACATTTTTTCGACATTTTTCACGTTTTTGACGTTGAGCTACCCCCATGCTGTATATACGGCGCCCAGCTGTGCTCACATCGACATATATCCACTGTAGGTCCTATATGGCCGTGGGTTGCATCTGGCTGGTATCTGAGCTACCCCCATGCTGCATATACGGTGCCCAGCTGGGCTTAGATCGACATATATCGACTCAAGAACATCGCCTGTAGGTCCTATATAGCCGTGGGTTGCAGCTGGCTGGTATCACAGCTACCCCCATGCTGTATATACGTGGCCCAGCTGTGCTCAGATCGACATATATCGACTCAAGAGCATCGCCTGTAGGTCCTATATGGCCGTGGGTTGCATCTGGCTGGTATTAGAGCTACCCCCATGCTGTATATACGGCGCCCAGCTGTGCTCACATCGACATATATCCACTGTAGGTCCTATATGGCCGTGGGTTGCATCTGGCTGGTATCAGAGCTACCCCCATGCTGCATATACGGGGCCCAGCTGTGCTCAGATCGACATATATCGACTCAAGAACATCGCCTGTAGGTCCTATATAGCTGTGGGTTGCAGCTGGCTGGTATCACAGCTACCCCCATGCTGTATATACGTGGCCCAGCTGTGCTCAGATCGACATATATCGACTCAAGAGCATCGCCTGTAGGTCCTATATGGCGGCGGATTGCATCTGGCTGGTATCAGAGCTACCCCCATGCTGTATATACGGCGCCCAGCTGTGCTCACATCGACATATATCCACTGTATGTCCTATATGGCCGTAGGTTGCATCTGGCTGGTATCAGAGCTACCCCCATGCTGCATATACGGGGCCCAGCTGTGCTCAGATCGACATATATCGACTCAAGAACATCGCCTGTAGGTCCTATATAGCCGTGGGTTGCAGCTGGCTGGTATCACAGCTACCCCCATGCTGTATATACGTGGCCCAGCTGTGCTCAGATCGACATATATCGACTCAAGAGCATCGCCTGTAGGTCCTATATGGCCGTGGATTGCATCTGGCTGGTATCAGAGCTACCCCCATGCTGTATATACGGCGCCCAGCTGCGCTCACATCGACATATATCCACTGTAGGTCCTATATGGCCGTAGGTTGCATCTGGCTGGTATCAGAGCTACCCCCATGCTGCATATACGGGGCCCAGCTGTGCTCAGATCGACATATATCGACTCAAGAACATCGCCTGTGGTCCTATATAGCCGTGGGTTGCAGCTGGCTGGTATCACAGCTACCCCCATGGTGTATATACGTGGCCCAGCTGTGCTCAGATCGACATATATCGACTCAAGAGCATCGCCTGTAGGTCCTATATGGCCGTGGATTGCATCTGGCTGGTATCAGAGCTACCCCCATGCTGTATATACGGCGCCCAGCTGTGCTCACTTCGACATATATCCACTGTAGGTCCTATATGGCCGTAGGTTGCATCTGGCTGGTATCAGAGCTACCCCCATGCTGCATATACGGGGCCCAGCTGTGTTCAGATCGACATATATCGACTCAAGAACATCGCCTGTGGTCCTATATAGCCGTGGGTTGCAGCTGGCTGGTATCACAGCTACCCCCATGCTGTATATACGTGGCCGAGCTGTGCTCAGATCGACATATATCCACTGTAGGTCCTATATGGCCGTAGGTTGCATCTGGCTGGTATCAGAGCTACCCCCATGCTGCATATACGGGGCCCAGCTGTGCTTAGATCGACATATATCGACTCAAGAACATCGCCTGTAGGTCCTATATAGCCGTGGGTTGCAGCTGGCTGGTATCACAGCTATCCACTGTAGGTCCTATATGGCCGCAGGTTGCATCTGGCTGGTATCAGAGCTACCCCCATGCTGCATATACGGGGCCCAGCTGTGCTCAGATCGACATATATCGACTCAAGAACATCGACTGTGGTCCTATATAGCCGTGGGTTGCAGCTGGCTGGTATCACAGCTACCCCCATGCTGTATATACGTGGCCGAGCTGTGCTCAGATCGACATATATCGACTCAAGAACATCGCCTGTAGGTCCTATATGGCCGTGGGTTGCATCTGGCTGGTATCAGAGCTACCCCCATGCTGCATATACGGGGCCCAGCTGTGCTTAGATCGACATATATCGACTCAAGAACATCGCCTGTAGGTCCTATATAGCCGTGGGTTGCAGCTGGCTGGTATCACAGCTACCCCCATGCTGTATATACGTGGCCCAGCTGTGCTCAGATCGACATATATCGACTCAAGAGCATCGCCTGTAGGTCATATATGGCCGTGGGTTGCATCTGGCTGGTATCAGAGCTACCCCTATGCTGCATATACGGGGCCCAGCTGTGCTCAGATCGACATATATTGACTCAAGAACATCGCCTGTGGTCCTATATAGCCGTGGGTTGCAGCTGGCTGGTATCACAGCTACCCCCATGCTGGTATATACGTGGCCCAGCTGTGCTCAGATCGACATATATCGACTCAAGAACATCGCCTGTAGGTCCTATATGGCCGTGGGTTGCATCTGGCTGGTATCAGAGCTACCCCCATGCTGTATATACGGCGCCCAGCTGTGCTCACATCGATATATATCCACTGTAGGTCCTATATGGCCGTAGGTTGCATCTGGCTGGCATCAGAGCTACCCCCATGCTGCATATACGGGGCCCAGCTGTGCTCAGATCGAAATATATCGACTCAAGAGCATCGCCTGTAGGTCCTATATGGCCGTGGGTTGCATCTGGCTGGTATTAGAGCTACCCCCATGCTGTATATACGGCGCCCAGCTGTGTTCAGATCGACATATATCGACTCAAGAGCATCGCCTGTAGGTCCTATATGGCCGTGGGTTGCATCTGGCTGGTATTAGAGCTACCCTCATGCTGTATATACGGCGCCCAGCTGTGCTCAGATCGACATATATCCACTGTAGGTCCTATATGGCCGTGGGTTGCATCTGGCTGGTATCAGAGCTACCCCCCATGCTGCATATACGGGGCCCAGCTGTGCTCAGATCGACATATATCGACTCAAGAACATCGCCTGTGGTCCTATATAGCCGTGGGTTGCAGCTGGCTGGTATCACAGCTACCACCATGCTGTATATACGTGGCCGAGCTGTGCTCAGATCGACATATATCGACTCAAGAACATCGCCTGTAGGTCCTATATGGCCGTGGGTTGCATCTGTCTGGTATTAGAGCTACCCCCATGCTGTTTATACGGCGCCCAGCTGTGCTCACATCGACATATATCCACTGTAGGTCCTATATGGCCGTGGGTTGCATCTGGCTGGTATCAGAGCTACCCCCATGCTGCATATACGGGGCCCAGCTGTGCTCAGATCGACATATATCGACTCAAGAACATCGCCTGTAGGTCCTATATGGCCGTGGGTTGCATCTGGCTGGTATTAGAGCTACCCCCATGCTGTATATACGGCGCCCAGCTGTGCTCACATCGACATATATAAACTGTAGGTCCTATATGGCCGTGGGTTGCATCTGGCAAGTATCACAGCTACCCCCATGCTGTATATACGTGGCCGAGCTGTGCTCAGATCGACATATATCGACTC
The DNA here is from genome assembly GCA_963942505.1 of Lordithon lunulatus. Lineage (NCBI taxonomy): Eukaryota > Metazoa > Arthropoda > Insecta > Coleoptera > Staphylinidae > Lordithon > Lordithon lunulatus. The sequence goes on along the minus strand of CAWWDN010000138.1, from coordinate 51,855 downwards.
AAGAACATCGCCTGTAGGTTCTATATGGCCGTGAATTGCATCTGGCTGGTATTAGAGCTACCCCATGCTGTATATACGGCGCCCAGCTGTGCTCACATCGACATATATCCACTGTAGGTCCTATATGGCCGTGGGTTGCATCTGGCTGGTATCAGAGCTACCCCCATGCTGCATATACGGGGCCCAGCTGTGCTCAGATCGACATATATCGACTCAAGAACATCGCCTGTGGTCCTATATAGCCGTGGGTTGCAGCTGGCTGGTATCACAGCTACCCCCATGGTGTATATACGTGGCCCAGCTGTGCTCAGATCGACATATATCGACTCAAGAGCATCGCCTGTAGGTCCTATATGGCCGTGGATTGCATCTGGCTGGTATCAGAGCTACCCCCATGCTGTATATACGGCGCCCAGCTGTGCTCACTTCGACATATATCCACTGTAGGTCCTATATGGCCGTAGGTTGCATCTGGCTGGTATCAGAGCTACCCCCATGTTGCATATACGGGGCCCAGCTGTGTTCAGATCGACATATATCGACTCAAGAACATCGCCTGTGGTCCTATATAGCCGTGGGTTGCAGCTGGCTGGTATCACAGCTACCCCCATGCTGTATATACGTGGCCGAGCTGTGCTCAGATCGACATATATCCACTGTAGGTCCTATATGGCCGTAGGTTGCATCTGGCTGGTATCAGAGCTACCCCCATGCTGCATATACGGGGCCCAGCTGTGCTTAGATCGACATATATCGACTCAAGAACATCGCCTGTAGGTCCTATATAGCCGTGGGTTGCAGCTGGCTGGTATCACAGCTATCCACTGTAGGTCCTATATGGCCGCAGGTTGCATCTGGCTGGTATCAGAGCTACCCCCATGCTGCATATACGGGGCCCAGCTGTGCTCAGATCGACATATATCGACTCAAGAACATCGACTGTGGTCCTATATAGCCGTGGGTTGCAGCTGGCTGGTATCACAGCTACCCCCATGCTGTATATACGTGGCCGAGCTGTGCTCAGATCGACATATATCGACTCAAGAACATCGCCTGTAGGTCCTATATGGCCGTGGGTTGCATCTGGCTGGTATTAGAGCTACCCTTATGCTGTATATACGGCGCCCAGCTGTGCTCACATCGACATATATCCACTGTAGGTCCTATATGGCCGTGGGTTGCATCTGGCTGGTATCAGAGCTACCCCCATGCTGCATATACGGGGCCCAGCTGTGCTTAGATCGACATATATCGACTCAAGAACATCGCCTGTAGGTCCTATATAGCCGTGGGTTGCAGCTGGCTGGTATCACAGCTACCCCCATGCTGTATATACGTGGCCCAGCTGTGCTCAGATCGACATATATCGACTCAAGAGCATCGCCTGTAGGTCATATATGGCCGTGGGTTGCATCTGGCTGGTATCAGAGCTACCCTTATGCTGCATATACGGGGCCCAGCTGTGCTCAGATCGACATATATCGACTCAAGAACATCGCCTGTGGTCCTATATAGCCGTGGGTTGCAGCTGGCTGGTATCACAGCTACCCCCATGCTGTATATACGTGGCCCAGCTGTGCTCAGATCGACATATATCGACTCAAGAACATCGCCTGTAGGTCCTATATGGCCGTGGGTTGCATCTGGCTGGTATCAGAGCTACCCCCATGCTGTATATACGGCGCCCAGCTGTGCTCACATCGATATATATCCACTGTAGGTCCTATATGGCCGTAGGTTGCATCTGGCTGGTATCAGAGCTACCCCCATGCTGCATATACGGGGCCCAGCTGTGCTCAGATCGAAATATATCGACTCAAGAGCATCGCCTGTAGGTCCTATATGGCCGTGGGTTGCATCTGGCTGGTATTAGAGCTACCCCCATGCTGTATATACGGCGCCCAGCTGTGTTCAGATCGACATATATCGACTCAAGAGCATCGCCTGTAGGTCCTATATGGCCGTGGGTTGCATCTGGCTGGTATTAGAGCTACCCTCATGCTGTATATACGGCGCCCAGCTGTGCTCAGATCGACATATATCCACTGTAGGTCCTATATGGCCGTGGGTTGCATCTGGCTGGTATCAGAGCTACCCCCCATGCTGCATATACGGGGCCCAGCTGTGCTCAGATCGACATATATCGACTCAAGAACATCGCCTGTGGTCCTATATAGCCGTGGGTTGCAGCTGGCTGGTATCACAGCTACCACCATGCTGTATATACGTGGCCGAGCTGTGCTCAGATCGACATATATCGACTCAAGAACATCGCCTGTAGGTCCTATATGGCCGTGGGTTGCATCTGTCTGGTATTAGAGCTACCCCCATGCTGTTTATACGGCGCCCAGCTGTGCTCACATCGACATATATCCACTGTAGGTCCTATATGGCCGTGGGTTGCATCTGGCTGGTATCAGAGCTACCCCCATGCTGCATATACGGGGCCCAGCTGTGCTCAGATCGACATATATCGACTCAAGAACATCGCCTGTAGGTCCTATATGGCCGTGGGTTGCATCTGGCTGGTATTAGAGCTACCCCCATGCTGTATATACGGCGCCCAGCTGTGCTCACATCGACATATATAAACTGTAGGTCCTATATGGCCGTGGGTTGCATCTGGCAAGTATCACAGCTACCCCCATGCTGTATATACGTGGCCGAGCTGTGCTCAGATCGACATATATCGACTCAAGAACATCGCCTGTAGGTCCTATATGGCCGTGGGTTGCATCTGGCTGGTATTAGAGCTACCCCATGCTGTATATACGGCGCCCAGCTGTGCTCACATCGACATATATCCACTGTAGGTCCTATATGGCCGTGGGTTGCATCTGGCTGGTATCAGAGCTACCCCCATGCTGCATATACGGGGCCCAGCTGTGCTTAGATCGACATATATCGACTCAAGAACATCGCCTGTAGGTCCTATATAGCCGTGGGTTGCAGCTGGCTGGTATCACAGCTACCCCCATGCTGTATATACGTGGCCCAGCTGTGCTCAGATCGACATATATCGACTCAAGAGCATCGCCTGTAGGTCCTATATGGCCGTGGGTTGCATCTGGCTGGTATCAGAGCTACCCCCATGCTGCATATACGGGGCCCAGCTGTGCTCAGATCGACATATATCGACTCAAGAACATCGCCTGTGGTCCTATATAGCCGTGGGTTGCAGCTGGCTGGTATCACAGCTACCCCCATGCTGTATATACGTGGCCCAGCTGTGCTCAGATCGACATATATCGACTCAAGAACATCGCCTGTAGGTCCTATATGGCCGTGGGTTGCATCTGGCTGGTATTAGAGCTACCCCCATGCTGTATATACGGCGCCCAGCTGTGCTCACATCGACATATATCCACTGTAGGTCCTATTTGGCCGTGGGTTGCATCTGGCTGGTATCAGAGCTACCCCCATGCTGCATATACGGGGCCCAGCTGTGCTCACATCGACATATATCCACTGTAGGTCCTATATGGCCGTAGGTTGCATCTGGCTGGTATCAGAGCTACCCCCATGCTGCATATACGGGGCCCAGCTGTGCTCAGATCGACATATATCGACTCAAGAACATCGCCTGTAGGTCCTATATAGCCGTGGGTTGCAGCTGGCTGGTATCACAACTACCCCCATGCTGTATATACGTGGCCCAGCTGTGCTCAGATCGACATATATCGATTCAAGAGCATCGCCTGTAGGTCCTATATGGCCGTGGGTTGCATCTGGCTGGTATCAGAGCTACCCCCATGCTGCATATACGGGGCCCAGCTGTGCTCAGATCGACATATATCGACTCAAGAACATCGCCTGTGGTCCTATATAGCCGTGGGTTGCAGCTGGCTGGTATCACAGCTACCCCCCATGCTGTATATACGTGGCCCAGCTGTGCTCAGATCGACATATATCGACTCAAGAACATCGCCTGTAGGTCCTATATGGCCGTGGGTTGCATCTGGCTGGTATTAGAGCTACCCCCATGCTGTATATACGGCGCCCAGCTGTGCTCACATCGACATATATCCACTGTAGGTCCTATATGGCCGTGGGTTGCATCTGGCTGGTATCAGAGCTACCCCCATGCTGCATATACGGGGCCCAGCTGTGCTCAGATCGACATATATCGACTCAAGAACATCGCCTGTAGGTCTTATATAGCCGTGGGTTGCAGCTGGCTAGTATCACAGCTACCCCCATGCTGTATATACGTGGCCCAGCTGTGCTCAGATCGACATATATCGACTCAAGAGCATCGCCTGTAGGTTCTATATGGCCGTGGGTTGCATCTGGCTGGTATTAGAGCTACCCCCATGCTGTATATACGGCGCCCAGCTGTGCTCAGATCGACATATATCTACTGTAGGTCCTATATGGCCGTGGGTTGCATCTGGCTGGTATCAGAGCTACCCCCATGCTGCATATACGGGGCCCAGCTGTGCTCAGATCGACATATATCGACTCAAGAACATCGCCTGTGGTCCTATATAGCCGTGGGTTGCAGCTGGCTGGTATCACAGCTACCCCCTAGCTGTATATACGTGGCCGAGCTGTGCTCAGATCGACATATATCGACTCAAGAGCATCGCCTGTAGGTCCTATTTGGCCGTGGATTGCATCTGGCTGGTATCAGAGCTACCCCCATGCTGTATATACGGCGCCCAGCTGTGCTCACATCGACATATATCCACTGTAGGTCCTATATGGCCGTAGGTTGCATCTGGCTGATATCAGAGCTACCCCCATGCTGCATATACGGGGCCCAGATGTGCTTAGATCGACATATATCGACTCAAGAACATCGCCTGTAGGTCCTATATAGCCGTGGGTTGCAGCTGGCTGGTATCACAGCTACCCCCATGCTGTATATACGTGGCCCAGCTGTGCTCAGATCGACATATATCGACTCAAGAGCATCGCCTGTAGGTCCTATATGGCCGTGGGTTGCAGCTGGCTGGTATCACAGCTACCCCCATGCTGTATATACGTGGCCCAGCTGTGCTCAGATCGACATATATCGACTCAAGAGCATCGCCTGTAGGTCCTATATGGCCGTGGGTTGCATCTGGCTGGTATTAGAGCTACCCCCATGCTGTATATACGGCGCCCAGCTGTGCTCAGATCGACATATATCCACTGTAGGTCCTATATGGCCGTGGGTTGCATCTGGCTGGTATCAGAGCTACCCCCATGCTGCATATACGGGGCCCAGCTGTGCTCAGATCGACATATATCGACTCAAGAACATCGCCTGTATGTCCTATATAGCTGTGTGTTGCAGCTGGCTGGTATCACAGCTACCCCCATGCTGTATATACGTGGCCCAGCTGTGCTCAGATCGACATATATCGACTCAAGAGCATCGCCTGTAGGTCCTATATGGCCGTGGATTGCATCTGGCTGGTATCAGAGCTCCCCCATGCTGTATATGCGGCGCCCAGCTGTGCTCACATCGACATATATCCACTGTAGGTCCTATATGGCCGTAGGTTGCATCTGGCTGGTATCAGAGCTACCCCCATGCTGCATATACGGGGCCCAGCTGTGCTCAGATCGACATATATCGACTCAAGAACATCGACTGTGGTCCTATATAGCCGTGGGTTGCAGCTGGCTGGTATCACAGCTACCCCCATGCTGTATATACGTGGCCGAGCTGTGCTCAGATCGACATATATCGACTCAAGAACATCGCCTGTAGGTCCTATATGGCCGTGGGTTGCATCTGGCTGGTATTAGAGCTACCCCCATGCTGTATATACGGCGCCCAGCTGTGCTCACATCGACATATATCCACTGTAGGTCCTATATGGCCGTGGGTTGCATCTGGCTGGTATCAGAGCTACCCCCATGCTGCATATACGGGGCCCAGCTGTGCTTAGATCGACATATATCGACTCAAGAACATCGCCTGTAGGTCCTATATAGCCGTGGGTTGCAGCTGGCTGGTATCACAGCTACCCCCATGCTGTATATACGTGGCCCAGCTGTGCTCAGATCGACATATATCGACTCAAGAGCATCGCCTGTAGGTCCTATATGGCCGTGGGTTGCATCTGGCTGGTATCAGAGCTACCCCCATGCTGCATATACGGGGCGCAGCTGTGCTCAGATCGACATATATCGACTCAAGAACATCGCCTGTGGTCCTATATAGCCGTGGGTTGCAGCTGGCTGGTATCACAGCTACCCCCATGCTGTATATACGTGGCCCAGCTGTGCTCAGATCGACATATATCGACTCAAGAACATCGCCTGTAGGTCCTTTATGGCCGTGGGTTGCATCTGGCTGGTATTAGAGCTACCCCCATGCTGTATATACGGCGCCCAGCTGTGCTCACATCGACATATATCCACTGTAGGTCCTATATGGCCGTGGGTTGCATCTGGCTGGTATCAGAGCTACCCCCATGCTGCATATACGGGGCCCAGCTGTGCTCAGATCGACATATATCGACTCAAGAACATCGCCTGTAGGTCCTATATAGCCGTAGGTTGCAGCTGGCTGGTATCACAGCTACCCCCATGCTGTATATACGTGGCCCAGCTGTGCTCAGATCGACATATATCGACTCAAGAGCATCGCCTGTAGGTCCTATATGGCCGTGGATTGCATCTGGCTGGTATCAGAGCTACCCCCATGCTATATATACGGCGCCCAGCTGTGCTCACATCGACATATATCCACTGTAGGTCCTATATGGCCGTAGGTTGCATCTGGCTGGTATCAGAGCTACCCCCATGCTGCATATACGGGGCCCAGCTGTGCTCAGATCGACATATATCGACTCAAGAACATCGCCTGTAGGTCCTATATAGCCGTGGGTTGCAGCTGGCTGGTATCACAGCTACCCCTATGCTGTATATACGTGGCCCAGCTGTACTCAGATCGACATATATCGACTCAAGAGCATCGCCTGTAGGTCCTATATGGCCGTGGATTGCATCTGGCTGGTATCAGAGCTACCCCCATGCTGTATATACGGCGCCCAGCTGTGCTCACATCGACATATATCCACTGTAGGTCCTATATGGCCGTAGGTTGCATCTGGCTGGTATCAGAGCTACCCCCATGCTGCATATGCGGGGCCCAGCTGTGCTCAGATCGACATATATCGACTCAAGAACATCGCCTGTGGTCCTATATAGCCGTGGGTTGCAGCTGGCTGGTATCACAGCTACCCCCATGCTATATATACGTGGCCGAGCTGTGCTCTGATCGACATATATCGACTCAAGAACATCGCCTGTAGGTCCTATATGGCCGTGGGTTGCTTCTGGCTGGTATTAGAGCTACCCCCATGCTGTATATACGGCGCCCAGCTGTGCTCACATCGACATATATCCATTGTAGGTCCTATATGGCCGTGGGTTGCATCTGGCTGGTATCAGAGCTACCCCCATGCTGCATATACGGGGCCCAGCTGTGCTTAGATCGACATATATCGACTCAAGAACATCGCCTGTAGGTCCTATATAGCCGTGGGTTGCAGCTGGCTGTTATCACAGCTACCCCATGCTGTATATACGTGGCCCAGCTGTGCTCAGATCGACATATATCGACTCAAGAGCATCGCCTGAAGGTCCTATATGGCCGTGGGTTGCATCTGGCTGGTATCAGAGCTACCCCCATGCTGCATATACGGGGCCCAGCTGTGCTCAGATCGACATATATCGACTCAAGAACATCGCCTGTGGTCCTATATAGCCGTGGGTTGCAGCTGGCTGGTATCACAGCTTCCCCCATGCTGTATATACGTGGACAAGCTGTGCTCAGATCGAAATATATCGACTCAAGAACATCGCCTGTAGGTCCTATAAGGCCGTGAGTTGCATCTGGCTGGTATTAGAGCTACCCCCATGCTGTATATACGGCGCCCAGCTGTGCTCACATCGACATATATCCACTGTAGGTCCTATATGGCCGTGGGTTGCATCTGGCTGGTATCAGAGCTACCCCCATGCTGCATATACGGGGCCCAGCTGTGCTCAGATCGACATATATCGACTCAAGAACATCGCCTGTAGGTCCTATATAGCCGTGGGTTGCAGCTGGCTGGTATCACAGCTACCCCCATGCTGTATATACGTGGCCCAGCTGTGCTCAGATCGACATATATCGACTCAAGAGCATCGCCTGTAGGTCCTATATGGCCGTGGGTTGCATCTGGCTGGTATTAGAGCTACCCCCATGCTGTATATACGGCGCCCAGCTGTGCTCAGATCGACATATATCCACTGTAGGTCCTATATGGCCGTGGGTTGCATCTGGCTGGTATCAGAGCTACCCCCATGCTGCATATACGGGGCCCAGCTGTGCCCAGATCGACATATATCGACTCAAGAACATCGCCTGTAGGTCCTATATAGCTGTGGGTTGCAGCTGGCTGATATCACAGCTACCCCCATGCTGTATATACGTGGCCCAGCTGTGCTCAGATCGACATATATCGACTCAAGAGCATCGCCTGTAGGTCCTATATGGCCGTGGATTGCATCTGGCTGGTATCAGAGCTACCCCCATGCTGTATATACGGCGCCCAGCTGTGCTCACATCGACATATATCCACTGTAGGTCCTATATGGCCGTAGGTTGCATCTGGCTGGTATCAGAGCTACCCCAATGCTGCATATACGGGGCCCAGCTGTGCTCAGATCGACATATATCGACTCAAGAACATCGCCTGTAGGTCCTATATAGCCGTGTGTTGCAGCTGGCTGGTATCACAGCTACCCCCATGCTGTATATACGTGGCCCAGCTGTGCTCAGATCGTCATATATTGACTCAAGAGCATCGCCTGTAGGTCCTATATGGCCGTGGATTGCATCTGGCTGGTATCAGAGCTACCCCCATGCTGTATATACGGCGCCCAGCTGTGCTCACATCGACATATATCCACTGTAGGTCCTATATGGCCGTAGGTTGCATCTGGCTGGTATCAGAGCTACCCCCATGCTGCATATACGGGGCCCAGCTGTGCTCAGATCGACATATATCGACTCAAGAACATCGCCTGTGGTCCTATATAGCCGTGGGTTGCAGCTGGCTGATATCAGAGCTACCCCCATGCTGTATATACGGCGCCCAGCTGTGCTCACATCGACATATATCCACTGTAGGTCCTATATGGCCGTAGGTTGCATCTGGCTGGTATCAGAGCTACCCCCATGCTGCATATACGGGGCCCAGCTGTGCTCAGATCGACATATATCGACTCAAGAGCATCGCCTGTAGGTCCTATATGGCCGTGGGTTGCATCTGGCTGGTATTAGAGCTACCCCCATGCTGTATATACGGCGCCCAGCTGTGCTCAGATCGACATATATCCACTGTAGGTCCTATATGGCCGTGGGTTGCATCTGGCTGGTATCAGAGCTACCCCCATGCTGCAAATACGGGGCCCAGCTGTGCTCAGATCGACATATATCGACTCAAGAACATCGCCTGTGGTCCTATATAGCCGTGGGTTGCAGCTGGCTGGTATCACAGCTACCCCCATGCTGTATATACGTGGCCGAGCTGTGCTCAGATCGACATATATCGACTCAAGAACATCGCCTGTAGGTCCTATATGGCCGTGGGTTGCATATGTCTGGTATTAGAGCTACCCCCATGCTGTATATACGGCGCCCAGCTGTGCTCACATCGACATATATCCACTGTAGGTCCTATATGGCCGTGGGTTGCATCTGGCTGGTATCAGAGTTACCCCCATGCTGCATATACGGGGCCCAGCTGTGCCCAGATCGACATATATCGACTCAAGAACATCCCCTGTAGGTCCTATATAGCTGTGGGTTGCAGCTGGCTGATATCACAGTTACCCCCATGCTGTATATACGTGTCCCAGCTGTGCTCAGATCGACATATATCGACTCAAGAGCATCGCCTGTAGGTCCTATATGGCCGTGGATTGCATCTGGCTGGTATCAGAGCTACCCCATGCTGTATATACGGCGCCCAGCTGTGCTCACATCGACATATATCCACTGTAGGTCCTATATGGCCGTAGGTTGCATCTGGCTGGTATCAGAGCTACCCCCATGCTGCATATACGGGGCCCAGCTGTGCTCAGATCGACATATATCGACTCAAGAACATCGCCTGTAGGTCCTATATAGCCGTGGGTTGCAGCTGGCTGGTATCACAGCTACCCCCATGCTGTATATACGTGGCCCAGCTGTGCTCAGATCGTCATATATTGACTCAAGAGCATCGCCTGTAGGTCCTATATGGCCGTGGATTGCATCTGGCTGGTATCAGAGCTACCCCCATGCTGTATATACGGCGCCCAGCTGTGCTCACATCGACATATATCCACTGTAAGTCCTATATGGCCGTAGGTTGCATCTGGCTGGTATCAGAGCTACCCCCATGCTGCATATACGGGGCCCAGCTGTGCTCAGATCGACATATATCGACTCAAGAACATCGCCTGTGGTCCTATATAGCCGTGGGTTGCAGCTGGCTGGTATCACAGCTACCCCCATGCTGTATATACGTGGCCGAGCTGTGCTCAGATCGACATATATCGACTCAAGAACATCGCCTGTAGGTCCTATATGGCCGTGGGTTGCATCTGTCTGGTATTAGAGCTACCCCCATGCTGTATATACGGCGCCCAGCTGTGCTCACATCGACATATACATATTTACACATGTTTGACATTTTTCACGTTTTTGACGTTTTTTTCGAAATTTTTCACGTTTTCACGTTTTTTTTCGACATTTTTCACGTTTTTGACGTTTTTACGAAATTTTTCACATTTTTGACATTTTTCACGTTTTTGACGTTTTTTTAAACATTTTTCACGTTTTCGACGTTTTTTTGACATTTTTCACGTTTTTGACGTTTTTTCGACATTTTTCACATTTTGGACATTTTTCACGTTTTTGACGTTTGTTTTTGACATTTTTCACGTTTTTGACGTTTTCTTGACATTTTTCAAGTTTTTGACGTTTTTTTTGACATTTTTCACGTTTTTGACGTTTGTTTTTGACATTTTTCACGTTTTTGACGTTTTTTCGACATTTTTCACATTTTTGACATATTTCACGTTTTTGACGTTTGTTTTTGACATATTTCACGTTTTTTACGTTTTCTTGACATATTTCACGTTTTTGACGTTTTTTTGACATTTTTCACGTTTTTTGACGTTTTGTTTTTTCGAAATTTTACACGTTTTTGACGTATTTTCGACATGTTTCACGTTTTTGAAGTTTTTTCGACATTTTTGACATGTTTCACGTTTTTTACGTTTTTTCTGACATTTTTCACGTTTTTGACGTTTTTTCGACATTTTTCACGTTTTTGACGTTTTTTCGACATTTTTCACGGTTTTGACGTTTTTTGGGAATTTTGCACGTTTTTGACGTTTTTGTTTGAAATTTTTCACGTTTTTGACGTTTTTTTCGAAATTTTTCACGATTTTGACGTTTTTTTTTTTGGTATTTTTCACGTATTTCACGTTTTTGACGTTTTTTTCGAATTTTTTCACGTTTTCACGTTTTTTTCGACATTTTTCACGTTTTTGACGTTTTTTTGACATTTTTCACGTTTTTTGACGTTTTTTCGACATTTTTCACATTTTTGACATTTTTCACGTTTTTGACGTTTGTTTTTGACATATTTCACGTTTTTTACGTTTTCTTGACATATTTCACGTTTTTGACGTTTTTTTTTGACATTTTTCACGTTTTTTGTACTTTTTTTTTCGAAATTTTACACGTTTTTGACGTATTTTCGACATTTTTCACGTTTTTGAGGTGCTTTCGACATTTTACACATGTTTGACATTTTTCACGTTTTTGACGTTTTTTCGACATTTTTCACATTTTTGACATTTTTCACGTTTTTGACGTTTTTTCTGAAATTTTTCACGTTTTTGACATTTTTTCGACATTTTTCACGTTTTTGACGTTTTTTCGACATTTTTGACATTTTTGACATTTTTCACGTTTTTTACGTTTTTTCTGACATTTTTCACGTTTTTTACGTTTTTTCGACATTTTTCACGTTTTTGACGTTTTTGTTTGAAATTTTTCACGTTTTTGACGTTTTTTTCAACATTTTTGACATTTTTCGACGTTTTTGACGTTTTTTTGTTATTTTCACGTTTTTGACGTTTTTTAAAACATTTAAATGTTTTTGACGTTTTTTGGGCATTTTTCACGTTTTTGACGTTTTTGTTTGAAATTTTTCACGTTTTTGAGGTTTTTTTTTCGAAATTTTTTCACGATTTTGACGTTTTTTGGTATTTTCCACGGTTTTCACGTTTTTGACGTTTTTTTTTTCGAAATTTTTCACGTTTTTGACGTTTTTTTTCGAAATTTTTCACGTTTTTGACGTTTTTTCGACATTTTTAACATTTTTCACGTTTTTGACGGTTTTTCGAAATTTTTCACGTTTTGACGTTTTTTCGACATTTTTCACATTTTTCACGTTTTTGACGTTTTGTTTTTGACATTTTTCACGTTTTTGACGTTTGTTTTTGACATTTTTCACGTTTTTGACGTTTTTTCGACATTTTTCACATTTTTGACATTTTTCACGTTTTTGACGTTTGTTTTTGACATTTTTCACGTTTTTGACGTTTTCTTGACATATTTCACGTTTTTGACGTTTTTTTGACATTTTTCACGTTTTAGACGTTTTTTCGACATTTTTCACATTTTTGACATTTTTCACGTTTTTGACGTTTTTTCGACATTTTTGACATTTTTGACATTTTTAACGTTTTTGACGTTTTTTCGACATTTTGACATTTTTCACGTTTTTGACGGTTTTTCGAAATTTTTCACGTTTTGACGTTTTTTCGACATTTTTCACATTTTTGACATTTTTCACGTTTTTGACGTTTTTTCGACATTTTTGACATTTTTGACATTTTTCACGTTTTTGACGTTTTTTTTTTCGAAATTTTACACGTTTTTGACGTATTTTCGACATTTTTCACGTTTTTGAGGTTCTTTCGACATTTTACACATTTTTGACATTATTCACGTTTTCGACGTTTGTTTTTGACTTTTTTCACGTTTTTGACGTTTTTCTAAATTTTTCACGTTTTTGACGTTTTTTTTACATTTTTCACGATTTTGACGTTTTTTCGACATTTTTCACGTTTTTGACGTTTTTTTGGGCATTTTTCACGTTTTTGACGTTTTTGTTTGAAATTTTTCACGTTTTTGACGTTTTTTCAACATTTTTGACATTTTAGACATTTTTCACGTTTTTGTCGTTTTTTTTTTGACATTTTTTAGGTTTTTGACGTTTTTCGAAATTTTTCACGTTTATGACGTTTTTTTGACATTTTCACGTTTTTGACGTTTTTTAAAACATTTTTCACGTTTTTTACGTTTTTTTTGACATTTTTCACGTGTTTGGACGTTTTTTCGACATTTTTCACGTTTTTGGACGTTTTTTCGACATTTTTCACGGTTTTGACGTTTTTTTGGGCATTTTCACGTTTTTGACGTTTTTGTTTGAAATTTTTCACGTTTTTGACGTTTTTTCGAAATTTTTCACGATTTTGACGTTATTTCGACATTTTTCACGTTTTTTTTTTTTGGGCATTTTTCACGTTTTTGGCGTTTTTGTTTGAAATTTTTCACGTTTTTGACGTTTTTTTTGGTATTTTTCACGTATTTCACGTTTTTGACGTTTTTTTCGAAATTTTTCACGTTTTCACGTTTTTTTCGACATTTTTCACGTTTTTGACGTTTTTACGAAATTTTTCACATTTTTGACATTTTTCACGTTTTTGACGTTTTTTTTAAACATTTTTCACGTTTTCGACGTTCTTTTCGTTTTTGACGTTTTCTTGACATATTTCACGTTGTTGACGTTTTTTTGACATATTTACGTTTTTTTCAGGTTTTTTTGTCGAAATTTTACACGTTTTGACGTATTTTCGACATTTTTCACGTTTTTGAAGTGGTTTCGACATTTTTGACATTTTTCACGCTTTTGGCGTTTTTTTTTTTGACATTTTTCACGTTTTTGACGTTTTTTTTTTACATTTTTGACGTTTTTGACGTTTTTGACGTTTTTTTCGACATTTTTGACATTTTCACATTTTTGACATTTTTCACGTTTTTGACGGTTTTTCGAAATTTTTCACGTTTTTGACGTTTTTTCGACATTTTTCACGTTTTTGACGTTTTTTCGAAATTTTTCACGTTTTTGACCTTTTTTTTTTGACATTTTTCACGTTTTTGACGTTTTTTGACATTTTTCACGTTTTTGACGTTTTTTTGACATTTTTCACGTTTTTGACGTTTTTTTCGACATTTTTCACATTTTTGACATTTTTCACGTTTTTGACGTTTGTTTTTGACATATTTCACGTTTTTACGTTTTCTTGACATATTTCACGTTTTTGACGTTTTTTTGACATTTTTCACGTTTTTTTGACGTTTTTTTTTTTTAAATTTTACACGTTTTTGACGTATTTTCGACATTTTTCACGTTTTTGAGGTGCTTTCGACATTTTACACATGTTTGACATTTTTCACGTTTTTGACGTTTTTTTCGACATTTTTCACATTTTTGACATTTTTCACGTTTTTGACGTTTTTTCTGAAATTTTTCACGTTTTTGACATTTTTTTCGACATTTTTCACGTTTTTGACGTTTAGCTACCCCCATGCTGTATATACGGCGCCCAGCTGTGCTCACATCGACATATATCCACTGTAGGTCCTATATGGCCGTGGGTTGCATCTGGCTGGTATCTGAGCTACCCCCATGCTGCATATACGGTGCCCAGCTGTGCTTAGATCGACATATATCGACTCAAGAACATCGCCTGTAGGTCCTATATAGCCGTGGGTTGCAGCTGGCTGGTATCACAGCTACCCCCATGCTGTATATACGTGGCCCAGCTGTGCTCAGATCGACATATATCGACTCAAGAGCAACGCCTGTAGGTCCTATATGGCCGTGGGTTGCATCTGGCTGGTATCAGAGCTACCCCCATGCTGCATATACGGGGCCCAGCTGTGCTCAGATCGACATATATCGACTCAAGAACATCGCCTGTGGTCCTATATAGCCGTGGGTTGCAGCTGGCTGGTATCACAGCTACCCCCATGCTGTACATACGTGGCCCAGCTGTGCTCAGATCGACATATAACGACTCAAGAACATCGCCTGTAGGTCCTATATGGCCGTGGGTTGCATCTGGCTGGTATTAGAGCTACCCCCATGCTGTATATACGGCGCCCAGCTGTGCTCACATCGACATATATCCACTGTAGGTCCTATATGGCCGTGGGTTGCATCTGGCTGGTATCAGAGCTACCCCCATGCTGCATATACGGGGCCCAGCTGTGCTCAGATCGACATATATCGACTCAAGAACATCGCCTGTAGGTCCTATATAGCTGTGGGTTGCAGCTGGCTGGTATCACAGCTACCCCCATGCTGTATATACGTGGCCCAGCTGTGCTCAGATCGACATATATCGACTCAAGAGCATCGCCTGTAGGTCCTATATGGCCGCGGATTGCATCTGGCTGGTATCAGAGCTACCCCCATGCTGTATATACGGCGCCCAGCTGTGCTCACATCGACATATATCCACTGTATGTCCTATATGGCCGTAGGTTGCATCTGGCTGGTATCAGAGCTACCCCCATGCTGCATATACGGGGCCCAGCTGTGCTCAGATCGACATATATCGACTCAAGAACATCGCCTGTAGGTCCTATATAGCCGTGGGTTGCAGCTGGCTGGTATCACAGCTACCCCCATGCTGTATATACGTGGCCCAGCTGTGCTCAGATCGACATATATCGACTCAAGAGCATCGCCTGTAGGTCCTATATGGCCGTGGATTGCATCTGGCTGGTATCAGAGCTACCCCCATGCTGTATATACGGCGCCCAGCTGCGCTCACATCGACATATATCCACTGTAGGTCCTATATGGCCGTAGGTTGCATCTGGCTGGTATCAGAGCTACCCCCATGCTGCATATACGGGGCCCAGCTGTGCTCAGATCGACATATATCGACTAAAGAACATCGCCTGTGGTCCTATATAGCCGTGGGTTGCAGCTGGCTGGTATCACAGCTACCCCCATGCTGTATATACGTGGCCCAGCTGTGCTCAGATCGACATATATCGACTCAAGAGCATCGCCTGTAGGTCCTATATGGCCGTGGATTGCATCTGGCTGGTATCAGAGCTACCCCCATGCTGTATATACGGCGCCCAGCTGTGCTCACTTCGACATATATCCACTGTAGGTCCTATATGGCCGTAGGTTGCATCTGGCTGGTATCAGAGCTACCCCCATGCTGCATATACGGGGCCCAGCTGTGTTCAGATCGACATATATCGACTCAAGAACATCGCCTGTGGTCCTATATAGCCGTGGGTTGCAGCTGGCTGGTATCACAGCTACCCCCATGCTGTATATACGTGGCCGAGCTGTGCTCAGATCGACATATATCCACTGTAGGTCCTATATGGCCGTAGGTTGCATCTGGCTGGTATCAGAGCTACCCCCATGCTGCATATACGGGGCCCAGCTGTGCTCAGATCGACATATATCGACTCAAGAACATCGCCTGTAGGTCCTATATAGCTGTGGGTTGCAGCTGGCTGGTATCACAGCTACCCCCATGCTGTATATACGTAGCCCAGCTGTGCTCAGATCGACATATATCGACTCAAGAGCATCGCCTGTAGGTCCTATATGGCGGTGGATTGCATCTGGCTGGTATCAGAGCTACCCCCATGCTGTATATACGGCGCCCAGCTGTGCTCACATCGACATATATCCACTGTAGGTCCTATATGGCCGTAGGTTGCATCTGGCTGGTATCAGAGCTACCCCCATGCTGCATATACGGGGCCCAGCTGTGCTCAGATCGACATATATCGACTCAAGAACATCGCCTGTGGTCCTATATAGCCGTGGGTTGCAGCTGGCTGGTATCACAGTTACCCCCATGCTGTATATACGTGGCCGAGCTGTGCTCAGATCGACATATATCGACTCAAGAACATCGCCTGTAGGTCCTATATGGCCGTGGGTTGCATCTGGCTGGTATTAGAGCTACCCCCATGCTGTATATACGGCGCCCAGCTGTGCTTACATCGACATATATCCACTGTAGGTCCTATATGGCCGTGGGTTGCATCTGGCTGGTATCAGAGCTACCCCCATGCTGCATATACGGGGCCCAGCTGTGCTTAGATCGACATATATCGACTCAAGAACATCGCCTGTAGGTCCTATATAGCCGTGGGTTGCAGCTGGCTGGTATCACAGCTATCCACTGTAGGTCCTATATGGCCGCAGGTTGCATCTGGCTGGTATCAGAGTTACCCCCATGCTGCATATACGGGGCCCAGCTGTGCTTAGATCGACATATATCGACTCAAGAACATCGCCTGTAGGTCCTATATAGCCGTGGGTTGCAGCTGGCTGGTATCACAGCTATCCACTGTAGGTCCTATATGGCCGCAGGTTGCATCTGGCTGGTATCAGAGCTACCCCCATGCTGCATATACGGGGCCCAGCTGTGCTCAGATCGACATATATCGACTCAAGAGCATCGCCTGTGGTCCTATATAGCCGTGGGTTGCAGCTGGCTGGTATCACAGCTACCCCCATGCTGTATATACGTGGCCCAGCTGTGCTCAGATCGACATATATCGACTCAAGAACATCGCCTGTAGGTCCTATATGGCCGTGGCTTGCATCTGGCTGGTATCAGAGCTACCCCCATGCTGTATATACGGCGCCCAGCTGTGCTCACATCGATTTATATCCACTGTAGGTCCTATATGGCCGTAGGTTGCATCTGGCTGGTATCAGAGCTACCCCCATGCTGCATATACGGGGCCCAGCTGTGCTCAGATCGACATATATCGACTCAAGAGCATCGCCTGTAGGTCCTATATGGCCGTGGGTTGCATCTGGCTGGTATTAGAGCTACCCCCATGCTGTATATACGGCGCCCAGCTGTGTTCAGATCGACATATATCGACTCATGAAGCATCGCCTGTAGGTCCTATATGGCCGTGGGTTGCATCTGGCTGGTATTAGAGCTACCCCCATGCTGTATATACGGCGCCCAGCTGTGCTCACATCGACATATATAAACTGTAGGTCCTATATGGCCGTGGGTTGCATCTGGCAGGTATCACAGCTACCCCCATGCTGTATATACGTGGCCGAGCTGTGCTCAGATCGACATATATCGACTCAAGAACATCGCCTGTAGGTCCTATATGGCCGTGGGTTGCATCTGGCTGGTATTAGAGCTACCCCCATGCTGTATATACGGCGCCCAGCTGTGCTCACATCGACATATATCCACTGTAGGTCCTATATGGCCGTGGGTTGCATCTGGCTGGTATCAGAGCTACCCCCATGCTGCATATACGGGGCCCAGCTGTGCTTAGATCGACATATATCGACTCAAGAACATCGCCTGTAGGTCCTATATAGCCGTGGGTTGCAGCTGGCTGGTATCACAGCTACCCCCATGCTGTATATACGTGGCCCAGCTGTGCTCAGATCGACATATATCGACTCAAGAGCATCGCCTGTAGGTCCTATATGGCCGTGGGTTGCATCTGGCTGGTATCAGAGCTACCCCCATGCTGCATATACGGGGTCCAGCTGTGCTCAGATCGACATATATCGACTCAAGAACATCGCCTGTGGTCCTATATAGCCGTGGGTTGCAGCTGGCTGGTATCACAGCTACCCCCATGCTGTATATACGTGGCCCAGCTGTGCTCAGATCGACATATATCGACTCAAGAACATCGCCTGTAGGTCCTATATGGCCGTGGGTTGCATCTGGCTGGTATTAGAGCTACCCCCATGCTGTATATACGGCGCCCAGCTGTGCTCACATCGACATATATCCACTGTAGGTCCTATATGGCCGTGGGTTTCATCTGGCTGGTATCAGAGCTACCCCCATGCTGCATATACGGGGCCCAGCTGTGCTCAGATCCACATATATCGACTCAAGAACATCGCCTGTAGGTCCTATATAGCCGTGGGTTGCAGCTGGCTGGTATCACAGCTACCCCCATGCTGTATATACGTGGCCCAGCTGTGCTCAGATCGACATATATCGACTCAAGAGCATCGCCTGTAGGTCGTATATGGCCGTGGATTGCATCTGGCTGGTATTAGAGCTACCCCCATGCTGTATATACGGCGCCCAGCTGTGCTCAGATCGACATATATCCACTGTAGGTCCTATATGGCCGTGGGTTGCATCTGGCTGGTATCAGAGCTACCCCCATGCTGCATATACGGGGCCCAGCTGTGCTCAGATCGACATATATCAACTCAAGAACATCGCCTGCAGGTCCTATATAGCTGTGGGTTGCAGCTGGCTGGTATCACAGCTACCCCCATGCTGTATATACGTGGCCCAGCTGTGCTCAGATCGACATATATCGACTCAAGAGCATCGCCTGTAGGTCCTATATGGCCGTGGATTGCATCTGGCTGGTATCAGAGCTACCCCCATGCTGTATATACGGCGCCGAGCTGTGCTCACATCGACATATATCCACTGTAGGTCCTATATGGCCGTAGGTTGCATCTGGCTGGTATCAGAGCTACCCCCCATGCTGCATATACGGGGCCCAGCTGTGCTCAGATCGACATATATCGACTCAAGAACATCGCCTGTAGGTCCTATATAGCCGTGGGTTGCATCTGGCTGGTATCACAGCTACCCCTATGCTGTATATACGGGGCCCAGCTGTGCTCAGATCGACATATATCGACTCAAGAACATTGCCTGTAGGTCCTATATAGCCGTGGGTTGCAGCTGGCTGGTATCACAGCTACCCCCATGCTGTATATACGTGGCCCAGCTGTGCTCAGATCGTCATATATCGACTCAAGAGCATCGCCTGTAGGTCCTATATGGCCGTGGATTGCATCTGGCTGGTATCAGAGCTACCCCCATGCTGTATATACGGCGCCCACCTGTGCTCACATCGATATATATCCACTGTAGGTCCTATATGGCCGTAGGTTGCATCTGGCTGGTATCAGAGCTACCCCCATGCTGCATATACGGGGCCCAGCTGTGCTCAGATCGACATATATCGACTCAAGAGCATCGCCTGTAGGTCCTATATGGCCGTGGGTTGCATCTGGCTGGTATTAGAGCTACCCCCATGCTGTATATACGGCGTCCAGCTGTGCTCAGATCGACATATATCGACTCAAGAGCATCGCCTGTTGGGTCCTATATGGCCGTGGGTTGCATCTGGCTGGTATTAGAGCTACCCCCATGCTGTATATACGGCGCCCAGCTGTGCTCAGATCGACATATATCCACTGTAGGTCCTATATGGCCGTGGGTTGCATCTGGCTGGTATCAGAGCTACCCCCATGCTGCATATACGGGGCCCAGCTGTGCTCAGATCGACATATATCGACTCAAGAACATCGCCTGTGGCCCTATATAGCCGTGGGTTGCAGCTGGCTGGTATCACAGCTACCACCATGCACCATGCTGTATATACGTGGCCGAGCTGTGCTCAGATCGACATATATCGACTCAAGAACATCGCCTGTAGGTCCTATATGGCCGTGGGTTGCATCTGTCTGGTATTAGAGCTACCCCCATGCTGTATATACGGCGCCCAGCTGTGCTCACATCGACATATATCCACTGTAGGTCCTATATGGCCGTGGATTGCATCTGGCTGGTATCAGAGCTACCCCCATGCTGCATATACGGGGCCCAATTGTGCTCAGATCGACATATATCGACTCAAGAACATCGCCTGTAGGTCCTATATGGCCGTGGATTGCATCTGGCTGGTATCAGAGCTACCCCCATGCTGTATATACGGCGCCCAGCTGTGCTCACTTCGACATATATCCACTGTAGGTCCTATATGGCCGTAGGTTGCATCTGGCTGGTATCAGAGCTACCCCCATGCTGCATATACGGGGCCCAGCTGTGTTCAGATCGACATATATCGACTCAAGAACATCGCCTGTGGTCCTATATAGCCGTGGGTTGCAGCTGGCTGTTATCACAGCTACCCCATGCTGTATATACGTGGCCCAGCTGTGCTCAGATCGACATATATCGACTCAAGAGCATCGCCTGTAGGTCCTATATGGCCGTGGGTTGCATCTGGCTGGTATCAGAGCTACCCCCATGCTGCATATACGGGGCCCAGCTGTGCTCAGATCGACATATATCGACTCAAGAACATCGCCTGTGGTCCTATATAGCCGTGGGTTGCAGCTGGCTGGTATCACAGCTTCCCCCATGCTGTATATACGTGGCCCAGCTGTGCTCAGATCGAAATATATCGACTCAAGAACATCGCCTGTAGGTCCTATATGGCCGTGGGTTGCATCTGGCTGGTATTAGAGCTACCCCCATGCTGTATATACGGCGCCCAGCTGTGCTCACATCGACATATATCCACTGTAGGTCCTATATGGCCGTGGGTTGCATCTGGCTGGTATCAGAGCTACCCCCATGCTGCATATACGGGGCCCAGCTGTGCTCAGATCGACATATATCGACTCAAGAACATCGCCTGTAGGTCCTATATAGCCGTGGGTTGCAGCTGGCTGGTATCACAGCTACCCCCATGCTGTATATATGTGGCCCAGCTGTGCTCAGATCGACATATATCGACTCAAGAGCATCGCCTGTAGGTCCTATATGGCCGTGGGTTGCATCTGGCTGGTATTAGAGCTACCCCCATGCTGTATATACGGCGCCCAGCTGTGCTCAGATCGACATATATCCACTGTAGGTCCTATATGGCCGTGGGTTGCATCTGGCTGGTATCAGAGCTACCCCCATGCTGCATATACGGGGCCCAGCTGTGCCCAGATCGACATATATCGACTATAGAACATCGCCTGTAGGTCCTATATAGCTGTGGGTTGCAGCTGGCTGATATCACAGCTACCCCCATGCTGTATATACGTGGCCCAGCTGTGCTCAGATCGACATATATCGACTCAAGAGCATCGCCTGTAGGTCCTATATGGCCGTGGATTGCATCTGGCTGGTATCAGAGCTACCCCCATGCTGTATATACGGCGCCCAGCTGTGCTCACATCGACATATATCCACTGTAGGTCCTATATGGCCGCAGGTTGCATCTGGCTGGTATCTGAGCTACCCCCATGCTGCATATACGGGGCCCAGCTGTGCTCAGATCGACACATATCGACTCAAGAGCATCGCCTGTAGGTCCTATATGGCCGTGGGTTGCATCTGGCTGGTATTAGAGCTACCCCCATGCTGTATATACGGCGCCCAGCTGTGCTCAGATCGACATATATCCACTGTAGGTCCTATATGGCCGTGGGTTGCATCTGGCTGGTATCAGAGCTACCCCCATGCTGCAAATACGGGGCCCAGCTGTGCTCAGATCGACATATATCGACTCAAGAACATCGCCTGTAGGTCCTATATAGCCGTGGGTTGCAGCTGGCTGGTATCACAGCTACCCCCATGCTGTATATACGTGGCCCAGCTGTGCTCAGATCGTCATATATTGACTCAAGAGCATCGCCTGTAGGTCCTATATGGCCGTGGATTGCATCTGGCTGGTATCAGAGCTACCCCCATGCTGTATATACGGCGCCCAGCTGTGCTCACATCGACATATATCCACTGTAGGTCCTATATGGCCGTGGGTTGCATCTGGCTGGTATCAGAGCTACCCCCATGCTGCAAATACGGGGCCCAGCTGTGCTCAGATCGACATATATCGACTCAAGAACATCGCCTGTGGTCCTATATAGCCGTGGGTTGCAGCTGGCTGGTATCACAGCTACCCCCATGCTGTATATACGTGGCCGAGCTGTGCTCAGATCGACATATATCGACTCAAGAACATCGCCTGTAGGTCCTATATGGCCGTGGGTTGCATCTGTCTGGTATTAGAGCTACCCCCATGCTGTATATACGGCGCCCAGCTGTGCTCACATCGACATATATCCACTGTAGGTCCTATATGGCCGTGGGTTGCATCTGGCTGGTATCAGAGCTACCCCCATGCTGCAAATACGGGGCCCAGCTGTGCTCAGATCGACATATATCGACTCAAGAACATCGCCTGTAGGTCCTATATGGCCGTGGGTTGCATCTGTCTGGTATCAGAGCTACCCCCATGCTGCATATACGGGGCCCAGCTGTGCCCAGATCGACATATATCGACTCAAGAACATCCCCTGTAGGTCCTATATAGCTGTGGGTTGCAGCTGGCTGATATCACAGTTACCCCCATGCTGTATATACGTGTCCCAGCTGTGCTCAGATCGACATATATCGACTCAAGAGCATCGCCTGTAGGTCCTATATGGCCGTGGATTGCATCTGGCTGGTATCAGAGCTACCCCATGCTGTATATACGGCGCCCAGCTGTGCTTACATCGACATATATCCACTGTAGGTCCTATATGGCCGTAGGTTGCATCTGGCTGGTATCAGAGCTACCCCCATGCTGCATATACGGGGCCCAGCTGTGCTCAGATCGACATATATCGACTCAAGAACATCGCCTGTAGGTCCTATATAGCCGTGGGTTGCAGCTGGCTGGTATCACAGCTACCCCCATGCTGTATATACGTGGCCCAGCTGTGCTCAGATCGTCATATATTGACTCAAGAGCATCGCCTGTAGGTCCTATATGGCCGTGGATTGCATCTGGCTGGTATCAGAGCTACCCCCATGCTGTATATACGGCGCCCAGCTGTGCTCACATCGACATATATCCACTGTAAGTCCTATATGGCCGTAGGTTGCATCTGGCTGGTATCAGAGCTACCCCCATGCTGCATATACGGGGCCCAGCTGTGCTCAGATCGACATATATCGACTCAAGAACATCGCCTGTGGTCCTATATAGCCGTGGGTTGCAGCTGGCTGGTATCACAGCTACCCCCATACTGTATATACGTGGCCGAGCTGTGCTCAGATCGACATATATCGACTCAAGAACATCGCCTGTAGGTCCTATATGGCCGTGGGTTGCATCTGTCTGGTATTAGAGCTACCCCCATGCTGTATATACGGCGCCCAGCTGTGCTCACATCGACATATACATATTTACACATGTTTGACATTTTTCACGTTTTTGACGTTTTTTTCGAAATTTTTCACGTTTTCACGTTTTTTTTTCGACATTTTTCACGTTTTTGACGTTTTTACGAAATTTTTCACATTTTTGACATTTTTCACGTTTTTGACGTTTTTTTAAACATTTTTCACGTTTTCGACGTTTATTTTGACATTTTTCACGTTTTTGACGATTTTTCGACATTTTTCACATTTTTGACATTTTTCACGTTTTTGACGGTTTTTCAAAATTTTTCACGTTTTTGACGTTTTTTCGACATTTTTCACGTTTTTGACGTTTTTTTGACATTTTTCACGTTTTTGACGTTTTTTTAAACATTTTCACGTTTTTGACGTTTTTTTAAACATTTTTCACGTTTTCGACGTTTTTTTTGACATTTTTCACGTTTTTGACGTTTTTTCGACATTTTTCACATTTTTGACATTTTTCACGTTTTTGACGTTTGTTTTTGACATATTTCACGTTTTTTACGTTTTCTTGACATATTTCACGTTTTTGACGTTTTGTTGACATTTTTCACGTTTTTTGAACTTTTTTTTTCGAAATTTTACACGTTTTGACGTATTTTCGACATTTTTCACGTTTTTGAGGTGCTTTCGACATTTTACACATGTTTGACATTTTTCACGTTTTTGACGTTTTTTCGAAATTTTTCACATTTTTGACATTTTTCACGTTTTTGACGGTTTTTCGAAATTTTTCACATTTTTGACATTTTTCACGTTTTTGACGTTTGTTTTTGACATTTTTCACGTTTTTGACGTTTTCTTGACATTTTTCAAGTTTTTGACGTTTTTTTTGACATTTTTCACGTTTTTGACGTTTTTGTTTGAAATTTTTCACGTTTTTGACGTTTTTTTCAACATTTTTGACATTTTTCGACGTTTTTGACGTTTTTTTTTGTCATTTTCACGTTTTTGACGTTTTTTAAAACATTTTACATGTTTTTGACGTTTTTTTCGACATTTTTCACGTTTTTGACGTTTTTTGGGCATTTTTCACGTTTTTGACGTTTTTTTTGAAATTTTTCACGTTTTTGAGGTTTTTTTCGAAATTTTTCACGATTTTGACGTTTTTTGGTATTTCCCACGTTTTTCACGTTTTTGACGTTTTTTTCGAAATTTTTCACGTTTTTGACGTTTTTTTTTTCGAAATTTTTCACGTTTTTGACGTTTTTTCGACATTTTTAACGT
Organism: Lordithon lunulatus; assembly: GCA_963942505.1. Lineage (NCBI taxonomy): Eukaryota > Metazoa > Arthropoda > Insecta > Coleoptera > Staphylinidae > Lordithon > Lordithon lunulatus. Next base: position 26,538 of record CAWWDN010000138.1, on the reverse strand, counting down.
TTTTGACGTTTTTTCGACATTTTTGACATTTTTCACGTTTTTGACGGTTTTTCAAAATTTTTCACGTTTTGACGTTTTTTCGACATTTTTCACGTTTTTGACGTTTTTTCGACATTTTTGACATTTTTCACGTTTTTGACGGTTTTTCGAGATTTTTTACGTTTTGACGTTTTTTCGACATTTTTCACGTTTTTGACGTTTTTGTTTGACATTTTCCACGTTTTGACGTATTTTTGACATTTTTCACGTTTTTGACGTTTTTTCGACATTTTTCACATTTTTGACATTTTTCACGTTTTTGACGTTTGTTTTTGACATTTTTCACGTTTTTGACGTTTTCTTGACATTTTTCAAGTTTTTGACGTTTTTTTTGACATTTTTCACGTTTTTGACGTTTGTTTTTGACATTTTTCACGTTTTTGACGTTTTTTCGACATTTTTCACATTTTTGACATATTTCACGTTTTTGACGTTTGTTTTTGACATATTTCACGTTTTTTACGTTTTCTTGACATATTTCACGTTTTTGACGTTTTTTTGACATTTTTCACGTTTTTTGACGTTTTGTTTTTTCGAAATTTTACACGTTTTTGACGTATTTTCGACATTTTTCACGTTTTTGAAGTTTTTTCGACATTTTTGACATTTTTCACGTTTTTTACGTTTTTTCTGACATTTTTCACGTTTTTGACGTTTTTTCGACATTTTTCACGTTTTTGACGTTTTTTCGACATTTTTCACGGTTTTGACGTTTTTTTGGGAATTTTTCACGTTTTTGACGTTTTTTTTTGAAATTTTTCACGTTTTTGACGTTTTTTTCGAAATTTTTCACGATTTTGACGTTTTTTTTTTTTGGTATTTTTCACGTATTTCACGTTTTTGACGTTTTTTTCGATTTTTTTCACGTTTTCACGTTTTTTTCGACATTTTTCACGTTTTTGACGTTTTTTCGACATTTTTCACATTTTTGACATTTTTCACGTTTTTGACGGTTTTTCAAATTTTTCACGTTTTCGACGTTTTTTTGACATTTTTCACGTTTTTGACGTTTTTTTAAACATTTTCACGTTTTTGACGTTTTTTTAAACATTTTTCACGTTTTCGACGTTTTTTTGACATTTTTCACATTTTTGACGTTTTTTCGACATTTTTCACATTTTTGACATTTTTCACGTTTTTGACATTTGTTTTTGACATATTTCACGTTTTTTACGTTTTCTTGACATATTTCACGTTTTTGACGTTTTTTTTTGACATTTTTCACGTTTTTTGAACTTTTTTTTTCGAAATTTTACACGTTTTTGACGTATTTTCGACATTTTTCACGTTTTTGAGGTGCTTTCGACATTTTACACATGTTTGACATTTTTCACGTTTTTGACGTTTTTTCGACATTTTTCACATTTTTGACATTTTTCACGTTTTTGACGTTTTTTCTGAAATTTTTCACGTTTTTGACATTTTTTCGACATTTTTCACGTTTTTGACGTTTTTTCGACATTTTTGACATTTTTGACATTTTTCACGTTTTTTACGTTTTTTCTGACATTTTTCACGTTTTTTACGTTTTTTCGACATTTTTCACGTTTTTGACGTTTTTGTTTGAAATTTTTCACGTTTTTGACGTTTTTTTCAACATTTTTGACATTTTTCGACGTTTTTGACGTTTTTTTGTCATTTTCACGTTTTTGACGTTTTTTAAAACATTTAAATGTTTTTGACGTTTTTTCGACATTTTCCACGTTTTTGACGTTTTTTGGGCATTTTTCACGTTTTTGACGTTTTTGTTTGAAATTTTTCACGTTTTTGAGGTTTTTTTCGAAATTTTTCACGATTTTGACGTTTTTTGGTATTTTCCACGGTTTTCACGTTTTTGACGTTTTTTTTCGAAATTTTTCACGTTTTTGACGTTTTTTTTCGAAATTTTTCACGTTTTTGACGTTTTTTCGACATTTTTAACGTTTTTGACGTTTTTTCGACATTTTTGACATTTTTCACGTTTTTGACGGTTTTTCGAAATTTTTCACGTTTTGACGTTTTTTCGACATTTTTCACATTTTTCACGTTTTTGACGTTTGTTTTTGACATTTTTCACGTTTTTGACGTTTTCTTGACATTTTTCAAGTTTTTAACGTTTTTTTTGACATTTTTCACGTTTTTGACGTTTGTTTTTGACATTTTTCACGTTTTTGACGTTTTTTCGACATTTTTCACATTTTTGACATTTTTCACGTTTTTGACGTTTGTTTTTGACATTTTTCACGTTTTTGACGTTTTCTTGACATATTTCACGTTTTTGACGTTTTTTTGACATTTTTCACGTTTTAGACGTTTTTTCGACATTTTTCACATTTTTGACATTTTTCACGTTTTTGACGTTTTTTCGACATTTTTGACATTTTTGACATTTTTAACGTTTTTGACGTTTTTTCGACATTTTTGACATTTTTCACGTTTTTGACGGTTTTTCGAAATTTTTCACGTTTTGACGTTTTTTCGACATTTTTCACATTTTTGACATTTTTCACGTTTTTGACGTTTGTTTTTGACATTTTTCACGTTTTTGACGTTTTCTTGACATTTTTCAAGTTTTTAACGTTTTTTTTGACATTTTTCACGTTTTTGACGTTTGTTTTTGACATTTTTCACGTTTTTGACGTTTTTTCGACATTTTCACATTTTTGACATTTTTCACGTTTTTGACGTTTGTTTTTGACATTTTTCACGTTTTTGACGTTTTCTTGACATATTTCACGTTTTTGACGTTTTTTTGACATTTTTCACGTTTTAGACGTTTTTTCGACATTTTTGACATTTTTTACATTTTTCACGTTTTTGACGTTTTTTTTTCGAAATTTTACACGTTTTTGACGTATTTTCGACATTTTTCACGTTTTTGAGGTTCTTTCGACATTTTACACATTTTTGACATTATTCACGTTTTCGACGTTTGTTTTTGACTTTTTTCACGTTTTTGACGTTTTTCTAAATTTTTCACGTTTTTGACGTTTTTTTTACATTTTTCACGATTTTGACGTTTTTTCGACATTTTTCACGTTTTTGACGTTTTTTTGGGCATTTTTCACGTTTTTGACGTTTTTGTTTGAAATTTTTTCACGTTTTTGACGTTTTTTCAACATTTTTGACATTTTTCACGTTTTTGTCGTTTTTTTTGACATTTTTTACGTTTTTGACGTTTTTCGAAATTTTTCACGTTTTTGACGTTTTTTTGACATTTTTCACGTTTTTGACGTTTTTTAAAACATTTTTCACGTTTTTTACGTTTTTTTTGACATTTTTCACGTGTTTGAAGTTTTTTCGACATTTTTCACGTTTTTGACGTTTTTTCGACATTTTTCACGGTTTTGACGTTTTTTTGGGCATTTTTCACGTTTTTGACGTTTTTGTTTGAAATTTTTCACGTTTTTGACGTTTTTTCGAAATTTTTCACGATTTTGACGTTATTTCGACATTTTTGACATTTTTGACATTTTTCACGTTTTTTACGTTTTTTCTGACATTTTTCACGTTTTTTACGTTTTTTCGACATTTTTCACGTTTTTGACGTTTTTGTTTGAAATTTTTCACGTTTTTGAGGTTTTTTTCGAAATTTTTCACGATTTTGACGTTTTTTGGTATTTTCCACGGTTTTCACGTTTTTGACGTTTTTTTTCGAAATTTTTCACGTTTTTGACGTTTTTTTTCGAAATTTTTCACGTTTTTGACGTTTTTTCGACATTTTTCACATTTTTGACATTTTTCACGTTTTTGACGTTTGTTTTTGACATTTTTCACGTTTTTGACGTTTTTACGAAATTTTTCACATTTTTGACATTTTTCACGTTTTTGACGTTTTTTTAAACATTTTTCACGTTTTCGACGTTTTTTTCGTTTTTGACGTTTTCTTGACATATTTCACGTTTTTGACGTTTTTTTGACATATTTACGTTTTTTTCAGGTTTGTTTGTCGAAATTTTACACGTTTTTGACGTATTTTCGACATTTTTCACGTTTTTGAAGTGGTTTCGACATTTTTGACATTTTTCACGCTTTTGACGTTTTTTTTTTTGACATTTTTCACGTTTTTGACGTTTTTTTTTACATTTTTGACGTTTTTGACGTTTTTGACGTTTTTTCGACATTTTTGACATTTTTCACATTTTTGACATTTTTCACGTTTTTGACGGTTTTTCGAAATTTTTCACGTTTTTGACGTTTTTTCGACATTTTTCACGTTTTTGACGTTTTTTCGAAATTTTTCACGTTTTTGACCTTTTTTTTTGACATTTTTCACGTTTTTGACGTTTTTTGACATTTTTCACGTTTTTGACGTTTTTTTGACATTTTTCACGTTTTTGACGTTTTTTCGACATTTTTCACATTTTTGACATTTTTCACGTTTTTGACGTTTGTTTTTGACATATTTCACGTTTTTTACGTTTTCTTGACATATTTCACGTTTTTGACGTTTTTTTGACATTTTTCACGTTTTTTGACGTTTTTTTTTTTAAATTTTACACGTTTTTGACGTATTTTCGACATTTTTCACGTTTTTGAGGTGCTTTCGACATTTTACACATGTTTGACATTTTTCACGTTTTTGACGTTTTTTCGACATTTTTCACATTTTTGACATTTTTCACGTTTTTGACGTTTTTTCTGAAATTTTTCACGTTTTTGACATTTTTTCGACATTTTTCACGTTTTTGACGTTGAGCTACCCCCATGCTGTATATACGGCGCCCAGCTGTGCTCACATCGACATATATCCACTGTAGGTCCTATATGGCCGTGGGTTGCATCTGGCTGGTATCTGAGCTACCCCCATGCTGCATATACGGTGCCCAGCTGTGCTTAGATCGACATATATCGACTCAAGAACATCGCCTGTAGGTCCTATATAGCCGTGGGTTGCAGCTGGCTGGTATCACAGCTACCCCCATGCTGTATATACGTGGCCCAGCTGTGCTCAGATCGACATATATCGACTCAAGAGCAACGCCTGTAGGTCCTATATGGCCGTGGGTTGCATCTGGCTGGTATCAGAGCTACCCCCCATGCTGCATATACGGGGCCCAGGTGTGCTCAGATCGACATATATCGACTCAAGAACATCGCCTGTGGTCCTATATAGCCGTGGGTTGCAGCTGGCTGGTATCACAGCTACCCCCATGCTGTACATACGTGGCCCAGCTGTGCTCAGATCGACATATAACGACTCAAGAACATCGCCTGTAGGTCCTATATGGCCGTGGGTTGCATCTGGCTGGTATTAGAGCTACCCCCATGCTGTATATACGGCGCCCAGCTGTGCTCACATCGACATATATCCACTGTAGGTCCTATATGGCCGTAGGTTGCATCTGGCTGGTATCAGAGCTACCCCCATGCTGCATATACGGGGCCCAGCTGTGCTCAGATCGACATATATCGACTCAAGAAACATCGCCTGTAGGTCCTATATAGCCGTGGGTTGCAGCTGGCTGGTATCACAGCTACCCCCATGCTGTATATACGTGGCCCAGCTGTGCTCAGATCGACATATATCGACTCAAGAGCATCGCCTGTAGGTCCTATATGGCCGTGGATTGCATCTGGCTGGTATCAGAGCTACCCCCATGCTGTATATACGGCGCCCAGCTGCGCTCACATCGACATATATCACTGTAGGTCCTATATGGCCGTAGGTTGCATCTGGCTGGTATCAGAGCTACCCCCATGCTGCATATACGGGGCCCAGCTGTGCTCAGATCGACATATATCGACTAAAGAACATCGCCTGTGGTCCTATATAGCCGTGGGTTGCAGCTGGCTGGTATCACAGCTACCCCCATGCTGTATATACGTGGCCCAGCTGTGCTCAGATCGACATATATCGACTCAAGAACATCGCCTGTAGGTCCTATATAGCCGTGGGTTGCAGCTGGCTGGTGTCACAGCTATCCACTGTAGGTCCTATATGGCCGCAGGTTGCATCTGGCTGGTATCAGAGCTACCCCCATGCTGCATATACGGGGCCCAGCTGTGCTCAGATCGACATATATCGACTCAAGAACATCGACTGTGGTCCTATATAGCCGTGGGTTGCAGCTGGCTGGTATCACAGCTACCCCCATGCTGTATATACGTGGCCGAGCTGTGCTCAGATCGACATATATCGACTCAAGAACATCGCCTGTAGGTCCTATATGGCCGTGGGTTGCTTCTGGCTGGTATTAGAGCTACCCTCATGCTGTATATACGGCGCCCAGATGTGCTCACATCGACATATATCCACTGTAGGTCCTATATGGCCGTGGGTTGCATCTGGCTGGTATCAGAGTTACCCCCATGCTGCATATACGGGGCCCAGCTGTGCTTAGATCGACATATATCGACTCAAGAACATCGCCTCTAGGTCCTATATAGCCGTGGGTTCCAGCTGGCTGGTATCACAGCTACCCCCATGCTGTATATACGTGGCCCAGCTGTGCTCAGATCGACATATATCGACTCAAGAGCATCGCCTGTAGGTCCTATATGGCCGTGGGTTGCATCTGGCTGGTATCAGAGCTACCCCCATGCTGCATATACGGGGCCCAGCTGTGCTCAGATCGACATATATCGACTCAAGAGCATCGCCTGTGGTCCTATATAGCCGTGGGTTGCAGCTGGCTGGTATCACAGCTACCCCCATGCTGTATATACGTGGCCCAGCTGTGCTCAGATCGACATATATCGACTCAAGAACATCGCCTGTAGGTCCTATATGGCCGTGGGTTGCATCTGGCTGGTATCAGAGCTACCCCCATGCTGTATATACGGCGCCCAGCTGTGCTCACATCGATTTATATCCACTGTAGGTCCTATATGGCCGTAGGTTGCATCTGGCTGGTATCAGAGCTACCCCCATGCTGCATATACGGGGCCCAGCTGTGCTCAGATCGACATATATCGACTCAAGAGCATCGCCTGTAGGTCCTATATGGCCGTGGGTTGCATCTGGCTGGTATTAGAGCTACCCCCATGCTGTATATACGGCGCCCAGCTGTGTTCAGATCGACATATATCGACTCAAGAGCATCGCCTGTAGGTCCTATATGGCCGTGGGTTGCATCTGGCTGGTATTAGAGCTACCCCCATGCTGTATATACGGCGCCCAGCTGTGCTCACATCGACATATATAAACTGTAGGTCCTATATGGTCGTGGGTTGCATCTGGCAGGTATCACAGCTACCCCCATGCTGTATATACGTGGCCGAGCTGTGCTCAGATCGACATATATCGACTCAAGAACATCGCCTGTAGGTCTATATGGCCGTGGGTTGCATCTGGCTGGTATTAGAGCTACCCCCATGCTGTATATACGGCGCCCAGCTGTGCTCACATCGACATATATCCACTGTAGGTCCTATATGGCCGTGGGTTGCATCTGGCTGGTATCAGAGCTACCCCCATGCTGCATATACGGGGCCCAGCTGTGCTTAGATCGACATATATCGACTCAAGAACATCGCCTGTAGGTCCTATATAGCCGTGGGTTGCAGCTGGCTGGTATCACAGCTACCCCCATGCTGTATATACGTGGCCCAGCTGTGCTCAGATCGACATATATCGACTCAAGAGCATCGCCTGTAGGTCCTATATGGCCGTGGGTTGCATCTGGCTGGTATCAGAGCTACCCCCATGCTGCATATACGGGGTCCAGCTGTGCTCAGATCGACATATATCGACTCAAGAACATCGCCTGTGGTCCTATATAGCCGTGGGTTGCAGCTGGCTGGTATCACAGCTACCCCCATGCTGTATATACGTGGCCCAGCTGTGCTCTGATCGACATATATCGACTCAAGAACATCGCCTGTAGGTCCTATATGGCCGTGGGTTGCATCTGGCTGGTATTAGAGCTACCCCCATGCTGTATATACGGCGCCCAGCTGTGCTCACATCGACATATATCCACTGTAGGTCCTATATGGCCGTGGGTTTCATCTGGCTGGTATCAGAGCTACCCCCATGCTGCATATACGGGGCCCAGCTGTGCTCAGATCGACATATATCGACTCAAGGAACATCGCCTGTAGGTCCTATATAGCCGTGGGTTGCAGCTGGCTGTTATCACAGCTACCCCCATGCTGTATATACGTGGCCCAGCTGTGCTCAGATCGACATATATCGACTCAAGAGCATCGCCTGTAGGTCCTATATGGCCGTGGATTGCATCTGGCTGGTATTAGAGCTACCCCCATGCTGTATATACGGCGCCCAGCTGTGCTCAGATCGACATATATCCACTGTAGGTCCTATATGGCCGTGGGTTGCATCTGGCTGGTATCAGAGCTACCCCCATGCTGCATATACGGGGCCCAGCTGTGCTCAGATCGACATATATCAACTCAAGAACATCGCCTGCAGGTCCTATATAGCTGTGGGTTGCAGCTGGCTGGTATCACAGCTACCCCCATGCTGTATATACGTGGCCCAGCTGTGCTTAGATCGACATATATCGACTCAAGAACATCGCCTGTAGGTCCTATATAGCCGTGGGTTGCAGCTGGCTGGTATCACAGCTACCCCCATGCTGTATATACGTGGCCCAGCTGTGCTCAGATCGACATATATCGACTCAAGAGCATCGCCTGTAGGTCCTATATGGCCGTGGGTTGCATCTGGCTGGTATCAGAGCTACCCCCATGCTGCATATACGGGGTCCAGCTGTGCTCAGATCGACATATATCGACTCAAGAACATCGCCTGTGGTCCTATATAGCCGTGGGTTGCAGCTGGCTGGTATCACAGCTACCCCCATGCTGTATATACGTGGCCCAGCTGTGCTCAGATCGACATATATCGACTCAAGAACATCGCCTGTAGGTCCTATATGGCCGTGGGTTGCATCTGGCTGGTATTAGAGCTACCCCCATGCTGTATATACGGCGCCCAGCTGTGCTCACATCGACATATATCCACTGTAGGTCCTATATGGCCGTGGGTTTCATCTGGCTGGTATCAGAGCTACCCCCATGCTGCATATACGGGGCCCAGCTGTGCTCAGATCGACATATATCGACTCAAGAGCATCGCCTGTAGGTCCTATATGGCCGTGGATTGCATCTGGCTGGTATTAGAGCTACCCCCATGCTGTATATACGGCGCCCAGCTGTGCTCAGATCGACATATATCCACTGTAGGTCCTATATGGCCGTGGGTTGCATCTGGCTGGTATCAGAGCTACCCCCATGCTGCATATACGGGGCCCAGCTGTGCTCAGATCGACATATATCAACTCAAGAACATCGCCTGCAGGTCCTATATAGCTGTGGGTTGCAGCTGGCTGGTATCACAGCTACCCCCATGCTGTATATACGTGGCCCAGCTGTGCTCAGATCGACATATATCGACTCAAGAGCATCGCCTGTAGGTCCTATATGGCCGTGGATTGCATCTGGCTGGTATCAGAGCTACCCCCATGCTGTATATACGGCGCCGAGCTGTGCTCACATCGACATATATCCACTGTAGGTCCTATATGGCCGTAGGTTGCATCTGGCTGGTATCAGAGCTACCCCCCATGCTGCATATACGGGGCCCAGCTGTGCTCAGATCGACATATATCGACTCAAGAACATCGCCTGTAGGTCCTATATAGCCGTGGGTTGCATCTGGCTGGTATCACAGCTACCCCTATGCTGTATATACGGGGCCCAGCTGTGCTCAGATCGACATATATCGACTCAAGAACATTGCCTGTAGGTCCTATATAGCCGTGGGTTGCAGCTGGCTGGTATCACAGCTACCCCCATGCTGTATATACGTGGCCCAGCTGTGCTCAGATCCTCATATATTGACTCAAGAACATCGCATGTAGGTCCTATATGGCCGTGGATTGCATCTGGCTGGTATCAGAGCTACCCCCATGCTGTATATACGGCGCCCACCTGTGCTCACATCGATATATATATCCACTGTAGGTCCTATATGGCCGTAGGTTGCATCTGGCTGGTATCAGAGCTACCCCCATGCTGCATATACGGGGCCCAGCTGTGCTCAGATCGACATATATCGACTCAAGAGCATCGCCTGTAGGTCCTATATGGCCGTGGGTTGCATCTGGCTGGTATTAGAGCTACCCCCATGCTGTATATACGGCGTCCAGCTGTGCTCAGATCGACATATATCGACTCAAGACCATCGCCTGTTGGGTCCTATATGGCCGTGGGTTGCATCTGGCTGGTATTAGAGCTACCCCCATGCTGTATATACGGCGCCCAGCTGTGCTCAGATCGACATATATCCACTGTAGGTCCTATATGGCCGTGGGTTGCATCTGGCTGGTATCAGAGCTACCCCCATGCTGCATATACGGGGCCCAGCTGTGCTCAGATCGACATATATCGACTCAAGAACATCGCCTGTGGCCCTATATAGCCGTGGGTTGCAGCTGGCTGGTATCACAGCTACCACCATGCACCATGCTGTATATACGTGGCCGAGCTGTGCTCAGATCGACATATATCGACTCAAGAACATCGCCTGTAGGTCCTATATGGCCGTGGGTTGCATCTGTCTGGTATTAGAGCTACCCCCATGCTGTATATACGGCGCCCAGCTGTGCTCACATCGACATATATCCACTGTAGGTCCTATATGGCCGTGGATTGCATCTGGCTGGTATCAGAGCTACCCCCATGCTGCATATACGGGGCCCAGCTGTGCTCAGATCGACATATATCGACTCAAGAACATCGCCTGTAGGTCCTATATGGCCGTGGATTGCATCTGGCTGGTATCAGAGCTACCCCCATGCTGTATATACGGCGCCCAGCTGTGCTCACTTCGACATATATCCACTGTAGGTCCTATATAGCCGTAGGTTGCATCTGGCTGGTATCAGAGCTACCCCCATGCTGCATATACGGGGCCCAGCTGTGTTCAGATCGACATATATCGACTCAAGAACATCGCCTGTGGTCCTATATAGCCGTGGGTTGCAGCTGGCTGTTATCACAGCTACCCCATGCTGTATATACGTGGCCCAGCTGTGCTCAGATCGACATATATCGACTCAAGAGCATCGCCTGTAGGTCCTATATGGCCGTGGGTTGCATCTGGCTGGTATCAGAGCTACCCCCATGCTGCATATACGGGGCCCAGCTGTGCTCAGATCGACATATATCGACTCAAGAACATCGCCTGTGGTCCTATATAGCCGTGGGTTGCAGCTGGCTGGTATCACAGCTTCCCCCATGCTGTATATACGTGGCCCAGCTGTGCTCAGATCGAAATATATCGACTCAGGAACATCGCCTGTAGGTCCTATATGGCCGTGGGTTGCATCTGGCTGGTATTAGAGCTACCCCCATGCTGTATATACGGCGCCCAGCTGTGCTCACATCGACATATATCCACTGTAGGTCCTATATGGCCGTGGGTTGCATCTGGCTGGTATCAGAGCTACCCCCATGCTGCATATACGGGGCCCAGCTGTGCTCAGATCGACATATATCGACTCAAGAACATCGCCTGTAGGTCCTATATAGCCGTGGGTTGCAGCTGGCTGGTATCACAGCTACCCCCATGCTGTATATATGTGGCCCAGCTGTGCTCAGATCGACATATATCGACTCAAGAGCATCGCCTGTAGGTCCTATATGGCCGTGGGTTGCATCTGGCTGGTATTAGAGCTACCCCCATGCTGTATATACGGCGCCCAGCTGTGCTCAGATCGACATATATCCACTGTAGGTCCTATATGGCCGTGGGTTGCATCTGGCTGGTATCAGAGCTACCCCCATGCTGCATATACGGGGCCCAGCTGTGCTCAGATCGACATATATCAACTCAAGAACATCGCCTGCAGGTCCTATATAGCTGTGGGTTGCAGCTGGCTGGTATCACAGCTACCCCCATGCTGTATATACGTGGCCCAGCTGTGCTTAGATCGACATATATCGACTCAAGAACATCGCCTGTAGGTCCTATATAGCCGTGGGTTGCAGCTGGCTGGTATCACAGCTACCCCCATGCTGTATATACGTGGCCCAGCTGTGCTCAGATCGACATATATCGACTCAAGAGCATCGCCTGTAGGTCCTATATGGCCGTGGGTTGCATCTGGCTGGTATCAGAGCTACCCCCATGCTGCATATACGGGGTCCAGCTGTGCTCAGATCGACATATATCGACTCAAGAACATCGCCTGTGGTCCTATATAGCCGTGGGTTGCAGCTGGCTGGTATCACAGCTACCCCCATGCTGTATATACGTGGCCCAGCTGTGCTCAGATCGACATATATCGACTCAAGAACATCGCCTGTAGGTCCTATATGGCCGTGGGTTGCATCTGGCTGGTATTAGAGCTACCCCCATGCTGTATATACGGCGCCCAGCTGTGCTCACATCGACATATATCCACTGTAGGTCCTATATGGCCGTGGGTTTCATCTGGCTGGTATCAGAGCTACCCCCATGCTGCATATACGGGGCCCAGCTGTGCTCAGATCGACATATATCGACTCAAGAGCATCGCCTGTAGGTCCTATATGGCCGTGGATTGCATCTGGCTGGTATTAGAGCTACCCCCATGCTGTATATACGGCGCCCAGCTGTGCTCAGATCGACATATATCCACTGTAGGTCCTATATGGCCGTGGGTTGCATCTGGCTGGTATCAGAGCTACCCCCATGCTGCATATACGGGGCCCAGCTGTGCTCAGATCGACATATATCAACTCAAGAACATCGCCTGCAGGTCCTATATAGCTGTGGGTTGCAGCTGGCTGGTATCACAGCTACCCCCATGCTGTATATACGTGGCCCAGCTGTGCTCAGATCGACATATATCGACTCAAGAGCATCGCCTGTAGGTCCTATATGGCCGTGGATTGCATCTGGCTGGTATCAGAGCTACCCCCATGCTGTATATACGGCGCCGAGCTGTGCTCACATCGACATATATCCACTGTAGGTCCTATATGGCCGTAGGTTGCATCTGGCTGGTATCAGAGCTACCCCCCATGCTGCATATACGGGGCCCAGCTGTGCTCAGATCGACATATATCGACTCAAGAACATCGCCTGTAGGTCCTATATAGCCGTGGGTTGCATCTGGCTGGTATCACAGCTACCCCTATGCTGTATATACGGGGCCCAGCTGTGCTCAGATCGACATATATCGACTCAAGAACATTGCCTGTAGGTCCTATATAGCCGTGGGTTGCAGCTGGCTGGTATCACAGCTACCCCCATGCTGTATATACGTGGCCCAGCTGTGCTCAGATCCTCATATATTGACTCAAGAACATCGCATGTAGGTCCTATATGGCCGTGGATTGCATCTGGCTGGTATCAGAGCTACCCCCATGCTGTATATACGGCGCCCACCTGTGCTCACATCGATATATATATCCACTGTAGGTCCTATATGGCCGTAGGTTGCATCTGGCTGGTATCAGAGCTACCCCCATGCTGCATATACGGGGCCCAGCTGTGCTCAGATCGACATATATCGACTCAAGAGCATCGCCTGTAGGTCCTATATGGCCGTGGGTTGCATCTGGCTGGTATTAGAGCTACCCCCATGCTGTATATACGGCGTCCAGCTGTGCTCAGATCGACATATATCGACTCAAGACCATCGCCTGTTGGGTCCTATATGGCCGTGGGTTGCATCTGGCTGGTATTAGAGCTACCCCCATGCTGTATATACGGCGCCCAGCTGTGCTCAGATCGACATATATCCACTGTAGGTCCTATATGGCCGTGGGTTGCATCTGGCTGGTATCAGAGCTACCCCCATGCTGCATATACGGGGCCCAGCTGTGCTCAGATCGACATATATCGACTCAAGAACATCGCCTGTGGCCCTATATAGCCGTGGGTTGCAGCTGGCTGGTATCACAGCTACCACCATGCACCATGCTGTATATACGTGGCCGAGCTGTGCTCAGATCGACATATATCGACTCAAGAACATCGCCTGTAGGTCCTATATGGCCGTGGGTTGCATCTGTCTGGTATTAGAGCTACCCCCATGCTGTATATACGGCGCCCAGCTGTGCTCACATCGACATATATCCACTGTAGGTCCTATATGGCCGTGGATTGCATCTGGCTGGTATCAGAGCTACCCCCATGCTGCATATACGGGGCCCAGCTGTGCTCAGATCGACATATATCGACTCAAGAACATCGCCTGTAGGTCCTATATGGCCGTGGATTGCATCTGGCTGGTATCAGAGCTACCCCCATGCTGTATATACGGCGCCCAGCTGTGCTCACTTCGACATATATCCACTGTAGGTCCTATATAGCCGTAGGTTGCATCTGGCTGGTATCAGAGCTACCCCCATGCTGCATATACGGGGCCCAGCTGTGTTCAGATCGACATATATCGACTCAAGAACATCGCCTGTGGTCCTATATAGCCGTGGGTTGCAGCTGGCTGTTATCACAGCTACCCCATGCTGTATATACGTGGCCCAGCTGTGCTCAGATCGACATATATCGACTCAAGAGCATCGCCTGTAGGTCCTATATGGCCGTGGGTTGCATCTGGCTGGTATCAGAGCTACCCCCATGCTGCATATACGGGGCCCAGCTGTGCTCAGATCGACATATATCGACTCAAGAACATCGCCTGTGGTCCTATATAGCCGTGGGTTGCAGCTGGCTGGTATCACAGCTTCCCCCATGCTGTATATACGTGGCCCAGCTGTGCTCAGATCGAAATATATCGACTCAGGAACATCGCCTGTAGGTCCTATATGGCCGTGGGTTGCATCTGGCTGGTATTAGAGCTACCCCCATGCTGTATATACGGCGCCCAGCTGTGCTCACATCGACATATATCCACTGTAGGTCCTATATGGCCGTGGGTTGCATCTGGCTGGTATCAGAGCTACCCCCATGCTGCATATACGGGGCCCAGCTGTGCTCAGATCGACATATATCGACTCAAGAACATCGCCTGTAGGTCCTATATAGCCGTGGGTTGCAGCTGGCTGGTATCACAGCTACCCCCATGCTGTATATATGTGGCCCAGCTGTGCTCAGATCGACATATATCGACTCAAGAGCATCGCCTGTAGGTCCTATATGGCCGTGGGTTGCATCTGGCTGGTATTAGAGCTACCCCCATGCTGTATATACGGCGCCCAGCTGTGCTCAGATCGACATATATCCACTGTAGGTCCTATATGGCCGTGGGTTGCATCTGGCTGGTATCAGAGCTACCCCCATGCTGCATATACGGGGCCCAGCTGTGCCCAGATCGACATATATCGACTATAGAACATCGCCTGTAGGTCCTATATAGCTGTGGGTTGCAGCTGGCTGATATCACAGCTACCCCCATGCTGTATATACGTGGCCCAGCTGTGCTCAGATCGACATATATCGACTCAAGAGCATCGCCTGTAGGTCCTATATGGCCGTGGATTGCATCTGGCTGGTATCAGAGCTACCCCCATGCTGTATATACGGCGCCCAGCTGTGCTCACATCGACATATATCCACTCTAGGTCCTATATGGCCGCAGGTTGCATCTGGCTGGTATCTGAGCTACCCCCATGCTGCATATACGGGGCCCAGCTGTGCTCAGATCGACACATATCGACTCAAGAGCATCGCCTGTAGGTCCTATATGGCCGTGGGTTGTATCTGGCTGGTATTAGAGCTACCCCCATGCTGTATATACGGCGCCCAGCTGTGCTCAGATCGACATATATCCACTGTAGGTCCTATATGGCCGTGGGTTGCATCTGGCTGGTATCAGAGCTACCCCCATGCTGCAAATACGGGGCCCAGCTGTGCTCAGATCGACATATATCGACTCAAGAACATCGCCTGTAGGTCCTATATAGCCGTGGGTTGCAGCTGGCTGGTATCACAGCTACCCCCATGCTGTATATACGTGGCCCAGCTGTGCTCAGATCGTCATATATTGACTCAAGAGCATCGCCTGTAGGTCCTATATGGCCGTGGATTGCATCTGGCTGGTATCAGAGCTACCCCCATGCTGTATATACGGCGCCCAGCTGTGCTCACATCGACATATATCCACTGTAGGTCCTATATGGCCGTGGGTTGCATCTGGCTGGTATCAGAGCTACCCCCATGCTGCAAATACGGGGCCCAGCTGTGCTCAGATCGACATATATCGACTCAAGAACATCGCCTGTGGTCCTATATAGCCGTGGGTTGCAGCTGGCTGGTATCACAGCTACCCCCATGCTGTATATACGTGGCCGAGCTGTGCTCAGATCGACATATATCGACTCAAGAACATCGCCTGTAGGTCCTATATGGCCGTGGGTTGCATCTGTCTGGTATTAGAGCTACCCCCATGCTGTATATACGGCGCCCAGCTGTGCTCACATCGACATATACATATTTACACATGTTTGACATTTTTCACGTTTTTGACGTTTTTTTCGAAATTTTTCACGTTTTCACGTTTTTTTAAACATTTTTCACGTTTTCGACGTTTTTTTGATATTTTTCACGTTTTTGACGTTTTTTCGACATTTTTCACATTTTTGACATTTTTCACGTTTTTCACGTTTGTTTTTGACATATTTCACGTTTTTTACGTTTTCTTGACATATTTCACGTTTTTGACGTTTTTTTGACATTTTTCACGTTTTTTGAACTTTTTTTTTTTCGAAATTTTACACGTTTTTGACGTATTTTCGACATTTTTCAAGTTTTTGAGGTGCTTTCGACATTTTACACATGTTTGACATTTTTCACGTTTTTGACGTTTTTTCGACATTTTTCGCATTTTTGAAATTTTTCACGTTTTTGACGTTTTTTTCTGAAATTTTTCACGTTTTTGACATTTTTTCGACATTTTTCACGTTTTTTGACGTTTTTTCGACATTTTTCACGTTTTTGAAGTTTTTTCGACATTTTTGACATTTTTGACATTTTTCACGTTTTTTACGTTTTTTCTGACATTTTTCACGTTATTGACGTTTTTTCAACATTTTTCACGTTTTTGACGTTTTTTCGACATTTTTCACGTTTTTGACGTTTTTGTTTGAAATTTTTCACGTTTTTGACGTTTTTTTCAACATTTTTGACATTTTTCGACGTTTTTGACGTTTTTTTGTCATTTTCACGTTTTTGACGTTTTTTAAAACATTTTACATGTTTTTGACGTTTTTTCGACATTTTTCACGTTTTTGACGTTTTTTGGGCATTTTTCACGTTTTTGACGTTTTTGACGTTTTTGTTTGAAATTTTTCACGTTTTTGAGGTTTTTTTTGAAATTTTTCACGATTTTGACGTTTTTTGGTATTTCCCACGTTTTTCACGTTTTTGACGTTTTTTTCGAAATTTATCACGTTTTTGACGTTTTTTTTCGAAATTTTTCACGTTTTTGACGTTTTTTCGACATTTTTAACGTTTTTGACGTTTTTTCGACATTTTTGACATTTTTCACGTTTTTGACGGTTTTTCGAAATTTTTCACGTTTTGACGTTTTTTCGACATTTTTCACGTTTTTGACGTTTTTTCGACATTTTTGACATTTTTCACGTTTTGACGGTTTTTCGAAATTTTTCACGTTTTGACGTTTTTTCGACATTTTTCACGTTTTTGACGTTTTTGTTTGACATTTTCCACGTTTTGACGTTTTTTGACATTTTTCACGTTTTTGACGTTTTTTCGACATTTTTCACATTTTTGACATTTTTCACGTTTTTGACGTTGTTTTTGACATTTTTCACGTTTTTGACGTTTTCTTGACATTTTTCAAGTTTTTGACGTTTTTTTTGACATTTTTCACGTTTTTGACGTTTGTTTTTGACATTTTTCACGTTTTTGACGTTTTTTCGACATTTTTCACATTTTTGACATTTTTCACGTTTTTGACGTTTGTTTTTGACATTTTTCACGTTTTTGACGTTTTCTTGACATATTTCACGTTTTTGACGTTTTTTTGACATTTTTCACGTTTTTGACGTTTTTTTGACATTTTTCACGTTTATTGACGTTTTTTTTTTCGAAATTTTACACGTTTTTGACGTATTTTCGACATTTTTCACGTTTTTGAAGTTTTTTCGACATTTTTGACATTTTTCACGTTTTTTACGTTTTTTCTGACATTTTTCACGTTTTTGACGTTTTTTCGACATTTTTCACGTTTTTGACGTTTTTTCGACATTTTTCACGGTTTTGACGTTTTTTTTGGGAATTTTTCACGTTTTTGACGTTTTTGTTTGAAATTTTTCACGTTTTTGACGTTTTTTCCGAAATTTTTCACGATTTTGACGTTTTTTTTTTGTATTTTTCACGTATTTCACATTTTTGACGTTTTTTTCGAATTTTTTCACGTTTTCACGTTTTTTTCGACATTTTTCACGTTTTTGACGTTTTTTCGACATTTTTCACATTTTTGACATTTTTCACGTTTTCGACGGTTTTTCAAAATTTTTCACGTTTTTGACGTTTTTTCGACATTTTTCACGTTTTCGACGTTTTTTTGACATTTTTCACGTTTTTGACGTTTTTTTAAACATTTTCACGTTTTTGACGTTTTTTTAAACATTTTTCACGTTTTCGACGTTTTTTTGACATTTTTCACGTTTTTGACGTTTTTTCGACATTTTTCACGTTTTCGACGTTTTTTTGACATTTTTCACGTTTTTGACGTTTTTTCGACATTTTTCACATTTTTGACATTTTTCACGTTTTTGACGTTTTTTCTGAAATTTTTCACGTTTTTGACATTTTTTCGACATTTTTCACGTTTTTGACGTTTTTTCGACATTTTTCACGTTTTTGAAGTTTTTTCGACATTTTTGACATTTTTGACATTTTTCACGTTTTTTACGTTTTTTCTGACATTTTTCACGTTTTTGACGTTTTTTCGACATTTTTCACGTTTTTGACGTTTTTGTTTGACATTTTCCACGTTTTGACGTTTTTTTGACATTTTTCACGTTTTTGACGTTTTTTCGACATTTTTCACATTTTTGACATTTTTCACGTTTTTGACGTTTGTTTTTGACATATTTCACGTTTTTGGACGTTTTTTCGACATTTTTCACGGTTTTGACGTTTTTCGACATTATTCACATTTTTGACATTTTTCACGTTTTTGACGGTTTTTTGAAATTTTTCACGTTTTTGACGTTTTTTCGACATTTTTCACGTTTTTGACGTTTTTGTTTGAAATTTTCCACGTTTTTGACGTTTTTTCGAAATTTTTCACGTTTTTGACCTTTTTTGACATTTTTCACGTTTTTGACGTTTTTTGACATTTTTCACGTTTTTGACGTTTTTTGACATTTTTCACGTTTTTGACGTTTTTTTTTGACATTTTTCACGTTTTTGACGTTTTTTTAAACATTTTTCACGTTTTTTACGTTTTTTTTTTTTGACATTTTTCACGTTTTTGACGGTTTTTCGAAATTTTTCACGTTTTTGACGTTTTTTCGACATTTTTCACGTTTTTAACGTTTTTTTGACATTTTTCACGTTTTTGACGTTTTTTAAAACATTTTTCACGTTTTTGACGTTTTTTTAAACATTTTTCACGTTTTCGACGTTTTTTTTGACATTTTTCACGTTTTTGACGTTTTTTCGACATTTTTCACATTTTTGACATTTTTCACGTTTTTGACATTTTTCACGTTTTTGACGTTTTTTTTCGAAATTTTACACGTTTTTGACGTATTTTCGACATTTTTCACGTTTTTGAGGTTCTTTCGACATTTTACACATTTTTGACATTTTTCACGTTTTTGACGTTTTTTTAAACATTTTTCACGTTTTTTACGTTTTTTTTTTTTGACATTTTTCACGTTTTTGACGTTTTTTCGACATTTTTCACATTTTTGACATTTTTCACGTTTTTGACGTTTGTTTTTGACATATTTCACGTTTTTTACGTTTTCTTGACATATTTCACGTTTTTGACGTTTTTTTGACATTTTTCACGTTTTTTGACGTTTTTTTTTTTGAAATTTTACACGTTTTTGAAGTATTTTCGACATTTTTCACGTTTTTGAGGTGCTTTCGACATTTTACACATGTTTGACATTTTTCACGTTTTTGACGTTTTTTCGACATTTTTCACATTTTTGACATTTTTCACGTTTTTGACGTTTTTTCTGAAATTTTTCACGTTTTTGACATTTTTTCCAAATTTTTCACGTTTTTGACGTTGAGCTACCCCCGTGCTGTATATACGGCGCCCAGCTGTGCTCACATCGACATATATCCACTGTAGGTCCTATATGGCCGTGGGTTGCATCTGGCTGGTATCTGAGCTACCCCCATGCTGCATATACGGTGCCCAGCTGTGCTTAGATCGACATATATCGACTCAAGAACATCGCCTGTAGGTCCTATATAGCCGTGGGTTGCAGCTGGCTGGTATCACAGCTACCCCCATGCTGTATATACGTGGCCCAGCTGTGCTCAGATCGACATATATCGACTCAAGAGCATCGCCTGTAGGTCCTATATGGCCGTGGGTTGCATCTGGCTGGTATCAGAGCTACCCCCATGCTGCATATACGGGGCCCAGCTGTGCTCAGATCGACATATATCGACTCAAGAACATCGCCTGTGGTCCTATATAGCCGTGGGTTGCAGCTGGCTGGTATCACAGCTACCCCCATGATGTACATACGTGGCCCAGCTGTGCTCAGATCGACATATAACGACTCAAGAACATCGCCTGTAGGTCCTATATGGCCGTGGGTTGCATCTGGCTGGTATTAGAGCTACCCCCATGCTGTATATACGGCGCCCAGCTGTGCTCACATCGACATATATCCACTGTAGGTCCTATATGGCCGTGGGTTGCATCTGGCTGGTATCAGAGCTACCCCAATGCTGCATATACGGGGCCCAGCTGTGCTCAGATCGACATATATCGACTCAAGAACATCGCCTGTAGGTCCTATATAGCTGTGGGTTGCAGCTGGCTGGTATCACAGCTACCCCCATGCTGTATATACGTGGCCCAGCTGTGCTCAGATCGACATATATCGACTCAAGAGCATCGCCTGTAGGTCCTATATGGCCGCGGATTGCATCTGGCTGGTATCAGAGCTACCCCCATGCTGTATATACGGCGCCCAGCTGTGCTCACATCGACATATATCACTGTATGTCCTATATGGCCGTAGGTTGCATCTGGCTGGTATCAGAGCTACCCCCATGCTGCATATACGGGGCCCAGCTGTGCTCAGATCGACATATATCGACTCAAGAACATCGCCTGTGGTCCTATATAGCCGTGGGTTGCAGCTGGCTGGTATCACAGCTACCCCCATCTGTATATACGTGGCCGAGCTGTGCTCAGATCGACATATATCCACTGTAGGTCCTATATGGCCGTAGGTTGCATCTGGCTGGTATCAGAGCTACCCCCATGCTGCATATACGGGGCCCAGCTGTGCTCAGATCGACATATATCGACTCAAGAACATCGCCTGTAGGTCCTATGTAGCTGTGGGTTGCAGCTGGCTGGTATCACAGCTACCCCCATGCTGTATATACGTGGCCCAGCCGTGCTCAGATCGACATATATCGACTCAAGAGCATCGCCTGTAGGTCCTATATGGCCGTGGATTGCATCTGGCTGGTATCAGAGCTACCCCCATGCTGTATATACGGCGCCCAGCTGCGCTCACATCGACATATATCCACTGTAGGTCCTATATGGCCGTAGGTTGCATCTGGCTGGTATCAGAGCTACCCCCATGCTGCATATACGGGGCCCAGCTGTGCTCAGATCGACATATATCGACTCAAGAACATCGCCTGTGGTCCTATATAGCCGTGGGTTGCAGCTGGCTGGTATCACAGCTACCCCCATGCTGTATATACGTGGCCCAGCTGTGCTCAGATCGACATATATCGACTCAAGAGCATCGCCTGTAGGTCCTCTATGGCCGCGGATTGCATCTGGCTGGTATCAGAGCTACCCCCATGCTGTATATACGGCGCCCAGCTGTGCTCACTTCGACATATATCCACTGTAGGTCCTATATGGCCGTAGGTTGCATCTGGCTGGTATCAGAGCTACCCCCATGCTGCATATACGGGGCCCAGCTGTGCTCAGATCGACATATATCGACTCAAGAACATCGCCTGTGGTCCTATATAGCCGTGGGTTGCAGCTGGCTGGTATCACAGCTACCCCCATCTGTATATACGTGGCCGAGCTGTGCTCAGATCGACATATATCCACTGTAGGTCCTATATGGCCGTAGGTTGCATCTGGCTGGTATCAGAGCTACCCCCATGCTGCATATACGGGGCCCAGCTGTGCTCAGATCGACATATATCGACTCAAGAACATCGCCTGTAGGTCCTATGTAGCTGTGGGTTGCAGCTGGCTGGTATCACAGCTACCCCCATGCTGTATATACGTAGCCCAGCTGTGCTCAGATCGACATATATCGACTCAAGAGCATCGCCTGTAGGTCCTATATGGCCGTGGATTGCATCTGGCTGGTATCAGAGCTACCCCCATGCTGTATATACGGCGCCCAGCTGTGCTCACATCGACATATGTCCACTGTAGGTCCTATATGGCCGTAGGTTGCATCTGGCTGGTATCAGAGCTACCCCCATGCTGCATATACGGGGCCCAGCTGTGCTCAGATCGACATATATCGACTCAAGAACATCGCCTGTAGGTCCTATATAGCCGTGGGTTGCAGCTGGCTGGTATCACAGCTACCCCCATGCTGTATATACGTGGCCCAGCTGTGCTCAGATCGTCATATATTGACTCAAGAGCATCGCCTGTAGGTCCTATATGGCCGTGGATTGCATCTGGCTGGTATCAGAGCTACCCCCATGCTGTATATACGGCGCCCAGCTGTGCTCACATCGACATATATCCACTGTAGGTCCTATATGGCCGTAGGTTGCATCTGGCTGGTATCAGAGCTACCCCCATGCTGCATATACGGGGCCCAGCTGTGCTCAGATCGACATATATCGACTCAAGAACATCGCCTGTGGTCCTATATAGCCGTGGGTTGCAGCTGGCTGGTATCAGAGCTACCCCCATGCTGTATATACGGCGCCCAGCTGTGCTCACATCGACATATATCCACTGTAGGTCCTATATGGCCGCAGGTTGCATCTGGCTGGTATCTGAGCTACCCCCATGCTGCATATACGGGGCCCAGCTGTGCTCAGATCGACATATATCGACTCAAGAGCATCGCCTGTAGGTCCTATATGGCCGTGGGTTGCATCTGGCTGGTATTAGAGGTACCCCCATGCTGTATATACGGCGCCCAGCTGTGCTCAGATCGACATATATCCACTGTAGGTCCTATATGGCCGTGGGTTGCATCTGGCTGGTATCAGAGCTACCCCCATGCTGCAAATACGGGGCCCAGCTGTGCTCAGATCGACATATATCGACTCAAGAACATCGCCTGTAGGTCCTATATAGCCGTGGGTTGCAGCTGGCTGGTATCACAGCTACCCCCATGCTGTATATACGTGGCCCAGCTGTGCTCAGATCGTCATATATTGACTCAAGAGCATCGCCTGTAGGTCCTATATGGCCGTGGATTGCATCTGGCTGGTATCAGAGCTACCCCCATGCTGTATATACGGCGCCCAGCTGTGCTCACATCGACATATATCCACTGTAGGTCCTATATGGCCGTAGGTTGCATCTGGCTGGTATCAGAGCTACCCCCATGCTGCATATACGGGGCCCAGCTGTGCTCAGATCGACACATATCGACTCAAGAGCATCGCCTGTAGGTCCTATATGGCCGTGGGTTGTATCTGGCTGGTATTAGAGCTACCCCCATGCTGTATATACGGCGCCCAGCTGTGCTCAGATCGACATATATCCACTGTAGGTCCTATATGGCCGTGGGTTGCATCTGGCTGGTATCAGAGCTACCCCCATGCTGCAAATACGGGGCCCAGCTGTGCTCAGATCGACATATATCGACTCAAGAACATCGCCTGTAGGTCCTATATAGCCGTGGGTTGCAGCTGGCTGGTATCACAGCTACCCCCATGCTGTATATACGTGGCCCAGCTGTGCTCAGATCGTCATATATTGACTCAAGAGCATCGCCTGTAGGTCCTATATGGCCGTGGATTGCATCTGGCTGGTATCAGAGCTACCCCCATGCTGTATATACGGCGCCCAGCTGTGCTCACATCGACATATATCCACTGTAGGTCCTATATGGCCGTGGGTTGCATCTGGCTGGTATCAGAGCTACCCCCATGCTGCAAATACGGGGCCCAGCTGTGCTCAGATCGACATATATCGACTCAAGAACATCGCCTGTGGTCCTATATAGCCGTGGGTTGCAGCTGGCTGGTATCACAGCTACCCCCATGCTGTATATACGTGGCCGAGCTGTGCTCAGATCGACATATATCGACTCAAGAACATCGCCTGTAGGTCCTATATGGCCGTGGGTTGCATCTGTCTGGTATTAGAGCTACCCCCATGCTGTATATACGGCGCCCAGCTGTGCTCACATCGACATATACATATTTACACATGTTTGACATTTTTCACGTTTTTGACGTTTTTTTCGAAATTTTTCACGTTTTCACGTTTTTTTAAACATTTTTCACGTTTTCGACGTTTTTTTGATATTTTTCACGTTTTTGACGTTTTTTCGACATTTTTCACATTTTTGACATTTTTCACGTTTTTCACGTTTGTTTTTGACATATTTCACGTTTTTTACGTTTTCTTGACATATTTCACGTTTTTGACGTTTTTTTGACATTTTTCACGTTTTTTGAACTTTTTTTTTCGAAATTTTACACGTTTTTGACGTATTTTCGACATTTTTCAAGTTTTTGAGGTGCTTTCGACATTTTACACATGTTTGACATTTTTCACGTTTTTGACGTTTTTTCGACATTTTTCGCATTTTTGAAATTTTTCACGTTTTTGACGTTTTTTTCTGAAATTTTTCACGTTTTTGACATTTTTTCGACATTTTTCACGTTTTTTGACGTTTTTTCGACATTTTTCACGTTTTTGAAGTTTTTTCGACATTTTTGACATTTTTGACATTTTTCACGTTTTTTACGTTTTTTCTGACATTTTTCACGTTATTGACGTTTTTTCAACATTTTTCACGTTTTTGACGTTTTTTCGACATTTTTCACGTTTTTGACGTTTTTGTTTGAAATTTTTCACGTTTTTGACGTTTTTTTCAACATTTTTGACATTTTTCGACGTTTTTGACGTTTTTTTGTCATTTTCACGTTTTTGACGTTTTTTAAAACATTTTACATGTTTTTGACGTTTTTTCGACATTTTTCACGTTTTTGACGTTTTTTGGGCATTTTTCACGTTTTTGACGTTTTTGTTTGAAATTTTTCACGTTTTTGAGGTTTTTTTCGAAATTTTTCACGATTTTGACGTTTTTTGGTATTTCCCACGTTTTTCACGTTTTTGACGTTTTTTTCGAAATTTATCACGTTTTTGACGTTTTTTTTCGAAATTTTTCACGTTTTTGACGTTTTTTCGACATTTTTAACGTTTTTGACGTTTTTTCGACATTTTTGACATTTTTCACGTTTTTGACGGTTTTTCGAAATTTTTCACGTTTTGACGTTTTTTCGACATTTTTCACGTTTTTGACGTTTTTTCGACATTTTTGACATTTTTCACGTTTTTGACGGTTTTTCGAAATTTTTCACGTTTTGACGTTTTTTCGACATTTTTCACGTTTTTGACGTTTTTGTTTGACATTTTCCACGTTTTGACGTTTTTTGACATTTTTCACGTTTTTGACGTTTTTTCGACATTTTTCACATTTTTGACATTTTTCACGTTTTTGACGTTTGTTTTTGACATTTTTCACGTTTTTGACGTTTTCTTGACATATTTCACGTTTTTGACGTTTTTTTGACATTTTTCACGTTTTTGACGTTTTTTTGACATTTTTCACGTTTATTGACGTTTTTTTTTTTTTTCGAAATTTTACACGTTTTTGACGTATTTTCGACATTTTTCACGTTTTTGAAGTTTTTTCGACATTTTTGACATTTTTCACGTTTTTTACGTTTTTTCTGACATTTTTCACGTTTTTGACGTTTTTTCGACATTTTTCACGTTTTTGACGTTTTTTCGACATTTTTCCACGGTTTTGACGTTTTTTTTGGGAATTTTTCACGTTTTTGACGTTTTTGTTTGAAATTTTTCACGTTTTTGACGTTTTTTCCGAAATTTTTCACGATTTTGACGTTTTTTTTTTGTATTTTTCACGTATTTCACATTTTTGACGTTTTTTTCGAATTTTTTCACGTTTCACGTTTTTTTCGACATTTTTCACGTTTTTGACGTTTTTTCGACATTTTTCACATTTTTGACATTTTTCACGTTTTCGACGGTTTTTCAAAATTTTTCACGTTTTTGACGTTTTTTCGACATTTTTCACGTTTTCGACGTTTTTTTGACATTTTTCACGTTTTTGACGTTTTTTTAAACATTTTCACGTTTTTGACGTTTTTTTAAACATTTTTCACGTTTTCGACGTTTTTTTTGACATTTTTCACGTTTTTGACGTTTTTTCGAC
>CAWWDN010000137.1:0-26471 GCA_963942505.1 Lordithon lunulatus | reverse complement strand
TAGGACCTACAGGCGATGTTCTTGAGTCGATATATGTCGATCTGAGCACAGCTGGGCCCCGTATATGCAGCATGGGGGTAGCTCTGATACCAGCCAGATGCAACCCACGGCCATATAGGACCTACAGTGGATATATGTCGATCTGAGCACAGCTGGGCGCCGTATATACAGCATGGGGGTAGCTCTAATACCAGCCAGATGCAACCCACGGCCATATAGGACCTACAGGCGATGCTCTTGAGTCGATATATGTCGATCTGAGCACAGCTGGGCCACGTATATACAGCATGGGGGTAGCTGTGATACCAGCCAGCTGCAACCCACAGCTATATAGGACCTACAGGCGATGTTCTTGAGTCGATATATGTCGATCTGAGCACAGCTGGGCCCCGTATATGCAGCATGGGGGTAGCTCTGATACCAGCCAGATGCAACCCACGGCCATATAGGACCTACAGTGGATATATGTCGATGTGAGCACAGCTGGGCGCCGTATATACAGCATGGGGGTAGCTCTAATACCAGACAGATGCAACCCACGGCCATATAGGACCTACAGGCGATGTTCTTGAGTCGATATATGTTGATCTGAGCACAGCTGGGCCACGTATATACAGCATGGGGGTAGCTGTGATACCAGCCAGCTGCAACCTACAGCTATATAGGACCTACAGGCGATGTTCTTGAGTCGATATATGTCGATCTGAGCACAGCTGGGCCCCGTATATGCAGCATGGGGGTAGCTCTGATACCAGCCAGATGCAACCCACGGCCATAAAGGACCTACAGTGGATATATGTCGATCTGAGCACAGCTGGGCGCCGTATATACAGCATGGGGGTAGATCTAATACCAGCCAGATGCAACCCACGGCCATATAGGACCTACAGGCGATGCTCTTGAGTCGATATATGTCGATCTGAGCACAGCTGGGCCACGTATATACAGCATGGGGGTAGCTGTGATACCAGCCAGCTGCAACCCACGGCTATATAGGACCTACAGGCGATGTTCTTGAGTCGATATATGTCGATCTGAGCACAGCTGGGCCCCGTATATGCAGCATGGGGGTAGCTCTGCTACCAGCCAGATGCAACCCACGGCTATATAGGACCTACAGTGGATATATGTCGATCTGAGCACAGCTGGGCGCCGTATATACAGCATGGGGGTAGCTCTAATACCAGCCAGATGCAACCCACGGCCATATAGGACCTACAGGCGATGTTCTTGAGTCGATATATATCGATCTGAGCACAGCTGGGCCACGTATATACAGCATGGGGGTAGCTGTGATACCAGCCAGCTGCAACCCACGGCTATATAGGACCTACAGGCGATGTTCTTGAGTCGATA
This sequence comes from Lordithon lunulatus, assembly GCA_963942505.1. Taxonomy (NCBI): domain Eukaryota; kingdom Metazoa; phylum Arthropoda; class Insecta; order Coleoptera; family Staphylinidae; genus Lordithon; species Lordithon lunulatus. The sequence goes on along the minus strand of CAWWDN010000137.1, from coordinate 25,115 downwards.
TATGTCGATCTGAGCACAGCTGGGCCCCGTATATGCAGCATGGGGGTAGCTCTGATACCAGCCAGATGCAATCCACGGCCATATAGGACCTACAGGCGATGTTCTTGAGTCGATATATATCGATCTGAGGACAGCTGGGCCACGTATATACAGCATGGGGGTAGCTGTGATACCAGCCAGCTGCAACCCACGGCTATATAGGACCTACAGGCGATGTTCTTGAGTCGATATATGTCGATCTGAGCACAGCTGGGCCCCGTATATGCAGCATGGGGGTAGCTCTGATACCAGCCAGATGCAATCCACGGCCATATAGGACCTACAGTGGATATATGTCGATGTGAGCACAGCTGGGCGCCGTATATACAGCATGGGGGTAGCTCTAATACCAGCCAGATGCAACCCACGGCCATATAGGACCTACAGGCGATGTTCTTGAGTGGATATATGTCGATCTGAGCACAGCTGGGCCACGTATATACAGCATGGGGGTAGCTGTGATACCAGCCAGCTGCAACCCACGGCTATATAGGAGCTACAGGCGATGTTCTTGAGTCGATATATGTCGATCTGAGCACAGCTGGGCCCCGTATATGCAGCATGGGGGTAGCTCTGATACCAGCCAGATGCAACCTACGGCCATATAGGACCTACAGTGGATATATGTCGATGTGAGCACAGCTGGGCGCCGTATATACAGCATGGGGGTAGCTGTGATACCAGCCAGCTGCAACCCACGGCTATATAGGAGCTACAGGCGATGTTCTTGAGTCGATATATGTCGATCTGAGCACAGCTGGGCCCCGTATATGCAGCATTGGGGTAGCTCTGATACCAGCCAGATGCAACCTACGGCCATATAGGACCTACAGTGGATATATGTCGATGTGAGCACAGCTGGGCGCCGTATATACAGCATGGGGGTAGCTCTGATACCAGCCATATGCAATCCACGGCCATATAGGACCTACAGGGGATGCTCTTGAGTCGATATATGTCGATCTGAGCACAGCTGGGCCACGTATATACAGCATGGGGGTAGCTGTGATACCAGCCAGCTGCAACCCACAGCTATATAGGACCTACAGGCGATGTTCTTGAGTCGATATATGTCGATCTGAGCACAGCTGGGCCCCGTATATGCAGCATGGGGGTAGCTCTGATACCAGCCAGATGCAACCCACGGCCATATAGGACCTACAGTGGATATATGTCGATATGAGCACAGCTGGGCGCCGTATATACAGCATGGGGGTAGCTCTAATACCAGCCAGATGCAACCCACGGCCATATAGGACCTACAGGCGATGCTCTTGAGTCGATATATGTCGATCTGAGCACAGCTGGGCCACGTATATACAGCATGGGGGTAGCTGTGATACCAGCCAGCTGCAACCCACAGCTATATAGGACCTACAGGCGATGTTCTTGAGTCGATATATGTCGATCTGAGCACAGCTGGGCCCCGTATATGCAGCATGGGGGTAGCTCTGATACCAGCCAGATGCAACCCACGGCCATATAGGACCTACAGTGGATATATGTCGATGTGAGCACAGCAGGGCGCCGTATATACAGCATGGGGGTAGCTCTAATACCAGCCAGATGCAACCCACGGCCATATAGGACCTACAGGCGATGTTCTTGAGTCGATATATGTCGATCTGAGCACAGCTGGGCCACGTATATACAGCATGGGGGTAGCTGTGATACCAGCCAGCTGCAACCCACAGCTATATAGGACCTACAGGCGATGTTCTTGAGTCGATATATGTCGATCTGAGCACAGCTGGGCCCCGTATATGCAGCATGGGGGTAGCTCTGATACCAGCCAGATGCAACCCACGGCCATATAGGACCTACAGTGGATATATGTCGATCTGAGCACAGCTGGGCGCCGTATATACAGCATGGGGGTAGCTGTGATACCAGCCAGCTGCAACCCACGGCTATATAGGACCTACAGGCGATGTTCTTGAGTCGATATATGTCGATCTGAGCACAGCTGGGCCCCGTATATGCAGCATGGGGGTAGCTCTGATACCAGCCAGATGCAACCCACGGCCATATAGGACCTACAGTGGATATATGTCGATCTGAGCACAGCTGGGCGCCGTATATACAGCATGGGGGTAGATCTAATACCAGCCAGATGCAACCCACGGCCATATAGGACCTACAGGCGATGCTCTTGAGTCGATATATGTCGATCTGAGCACAGCTGGGCCACGTATATACAGCATGGGGGTAGCTGTGATACCAGCCAGCTGCAACCCACGGCTATATAGGACCTACAGGCGATGTTCTTGAGTCGATATATGTCGATCTGAGAACAGCTGGGCCCCGTATATGCAGCATGGGGGTAGCTCTGCTACCAGCCAGATGCAACCCACGGCTATATAGGACCTACAGTGGATATATGTCGATCTGAGCACAGCTGGGCGCCGTATATACAGCATGGGGGTAGCTCTAATACCAGCCAGATGCAACCCACGGCCATATAGGACCTACAGGCGATGTTCTTGAGTCGATATATGTCGATCTGAGCACAGCTGGGCCACGTATATACAGCATGGGGGTAGCTGTGATACCAGCCAGCTGCAACCCACGGCTATATAGGACCTACAGGCGATGTTCTTGAGTCGATATATGTCGATCTGAGCACAGCTGGGCCCCGTATATGCAGCATGGGGGTAGCTCTGATACCAGCCAGATGCAATCCACGGCCATATAGGACCTACAGTGGATATATGTCGATGTGAGCACAGCTGGGCGCCGTATATACAGCATGGGGGTAGCTCTAATACCAGCCAGATGCAACCCACGGCCATATAGGACCTACAGGCGATGTTCTTGAGTGGATATATGTCGATCTGAGCACAGCTGGGCCACGTATATACAGCATGGGGGTAGCTGTGATACCAGCCACCTGCAACCCACGGCTATATAGGAGCTACAGGCGATGTTCTTGAGTCGATATATGTCGATCTGAGCACAGCTGGGCCCCGTATATGCAGCATGGGGGTAGCTCTGATACCAGCCAGATGCAACCTACGGCCATATAGGACCTACAGTGGATATATGTCGATGTGAGCACAGCTGGGCGCCGTATATACAGCATGGGGGTAGCTGTGATACCAGCCAGCTGCAACCCACGGCTATATAGGAGCTACAGACGATGTTCTTGAGTCGATATATGTCGATCTGAGCACAGCTGGGCCCCGTATATGCAGCATTGGGGTAGCTCTGATACCAGCCAGATGCAACCTACGGCCATATAGGACCTACAGTGGATATATGTCGATGTGAGCACAGCTGGGCGCCGTATATACAGCATGGGGGTAGCTCTGATACCAGCCATATGCAATCCACGGCCATATAGGACCTACAGGGGATGCTCTTGAGTCGATATATGTCGATCTGAGCACAGCTGGGCCACGTATATACAGCATGGGGGTAGCTGTGATACCAGCCAGCTGCAACCCACAGCTATATAGGACCTACAGGCGATGTTCTTGAGTCGATATATGTCGATATGAGCACAGCTGGGCCCCGTATATGCAGCATGGGGGTAGCTCTGATACCAGCCAGATGCAACCCACGGCCATATAGGACCTACAGTGGATATATGTCGATCTGAGCACAGCTGGGCGCCGTATATACAGCATGGGGGTAGCTCTAATACCAGCCAGATGCAACCCACGGCCATATAGGACCTACAGGCGATGCTCTTGAGTCGATATATGTCGATCTGAGCACAGCTGGGCCACGTATATACAGCATGGGGGTAGCTGTGATACCAGCCAGCTGCAACCCACAGCTATATAGGACCTACAGGCGATGTTCTTGATTCGATATATGTCGATCTGAGCACAGCTGGGCCCCGTATATGCAGCATGGGGGTAGCTCTGATACCAGCCAGATGCAACCCACGGCCATATAGGACCTACAGTGGATATATGTCGATGTGAGCACAGCTGGGCGCCGTATATACAGCATGGGGGTAGCTCTAATACCAGCCAGATGCAACCCACGGCCATATAGGACCTACAGGCGATGTTCTTGAGTCGATATATGTCGATCTGAGCACAGCTGGGCCACGTATATACAGCATGGGGGTAGCTGTGATACCAGCCAGCTGCAACCCACAGCTATATAGGACCTACAGGCGATGTTCTTGAGTCGATATATGTCGATCTGAGCACAGCTGGGCCCCGTATATGCAGCATGGGGGTAGCTCTGATACCAGCCAGATGCAACCCACGGCCATATAGGACCTACAGTGGATATATGTCGATCTGAGCACAGCTGGGCGCCGTATATACAGCATGGGGGTAGATCTAATACCAGCCAGATGCAACCCACGGCCATATAGGACCTACAGGCGATGCTCTTGAGTCGATATATGTCGATCTGAGCACAGCTGGGCCACGTATATACAGCATGGGGGTAGCTGTGATACCAGCCAGCTGCAACCCACGGCTATATAGGACCTACAGGCGATGTTCTTGAGTCGATATATGTCGATCTGAGCACAGCTGGGCCCCGTATATGCAGCATGGGGGTAGCTCTGCTACCAGCCAGATGCAACCCACGGCTATATAGGACCTACAGTGGATATATGTCGATCTGAGCACAGCTGGGCGCCGTATATACAGCATGGGGGTAGCTCTAATACCAGCCAGATGCAACCCACGGCCATATAGGACCTACAGGCGATGTTCTTGAGTCGATATATGTCGATCTGAGCACAGCTGGGCCACGTATATACAGCATGGGGGTAGCTGTGATACCAGCCAGCTGCAACCCACGGCTATATAGGACCTACAGGCGATGTTCTTGAGTCGATATATGTCGATCTGAGCACAGCTGGGCCCCGTATATGCAGCATGGGGGTAGCTCTGATACCAGCCAGATGCAATCCACGGCCATATAGGACCTACAGTGGATATATGTCGATGTGAGCACAGCTGGGCGCCGTATATACAGCATGGGGGTAGCTCTAATACCAGCCAGATGCAACCCACGGCCATATAGGACCTACAGGCGATGTTCTTGAGTGGATATATGTCGATCTGAGCACAGCTGGGCCACGTATATACAGCATGGGGGTAGCTGTGATACCAGCCACCTGCAACCCACGGCTATATAGGAGCTACAGGCGATGTTCTTGAGTCGATATATGTCGATCTGAGCACAGCTGGGCCCCGTATATGCAGCATGGGGGTAGCTCTGATACCAGCCAGATGCAACCTACGGCCATATAGGACCTACAGTGGATATATGTCGATGTGAGCACAGCTGGGCGCCGTATATACAGCATGGGGGTAGCTGTGATACCAGCCAGCTGCAACCCACGGCTATATAGGAGCTACAGGCGATGTTCTTGAGTCGATATATGTCGATCTGAGCACAGCTGGGCCCCGTATATGCAGCATTGGGGTAGCTCTGATACCAGCCAGATGCAACCTACGGCCATATAGGACCTACAGTGGATATATGTCGATGTGAGCACAGCTGGGCGCCGTATATACAGCATGGGGGTAGCTCTGATACCAGCCATATGCAATCCACGGCCATATAGGACCTACAGGGGATGCTCTTGAGTCGATATATGTCGATCTGAGCACAGCTGGGCCACGTATATACAGCATGGGGGTAGCTGTGATACCAGCCAGCTGCAACCCACAGCTATATAGGACCTACAGGCGATGTTCTTGAGTCGATATATGTCGATATGAGCACAGCTGGGCCCCGTATATGCAGCATGGGGGTAGCTCTGATACCAGCCAGATGCAACCCACGGCCATATAGGACCTACAGTGGATATATGTCGATCTGAGCACAGCTGGGCGCCGTATATACAGCATGGGGGTAGCTCTAATACCAGCCAGATGCAACCCACGGCCATATAGGACCTACAGGCGATGCTCTTGAGTCGATATATGTCGATCTGAGCACAGCTGGGCCACGTATATACAGCATGGGGGTAGCTGTGATACCAGCCAGCTGCAACCCACGGCTATATAGGACCTACAGGCGATGTTCTTGAGTCGATATATGTCGATCTGAGCACAGCTGGGCCCCGTATATGCAGCATGGGGGTAGCTCTGCTACCAGCCAGATGCAACCCACGGCTATATAGGACCTACAGTGGATATATGTCGATCTGAGCACAGCTGGGCGCCGTATATACAGCATGGGGGTAGCTCTAATACCAGCCAGATGCAACCCACGGCCATATAGGACCTACAGGCGATGTTCTTGAGTCGATATATGTCGATCTGAGCACAGCTGGGCCACGTATATACAGCATGGGGGTAGCTGTGATACCAGCCAGCTGCAACCCACGGCTATATAGGACCTACAGGCGATGTTCTTGAGTCGATATATGTCGATCTGAGCACAGCTGGGCCCCGTATATGCAGCATGGGGGTAGCTCTGATACCAGCCAGATGCAATCCACGGCCATATAGGACCTACAGTGGATATATGTCGATGTGAGCACAGCTGGGCGCCGTATATACAGCATGGGGGTAGCTCTAATACCAGCCAGATGCAACCCACGGCCATATAGGACCTACAGGCGATGTTCTTGAGTGGATATATGTCGATCTGAGCACAGCTGGGCCACGTATATACAGCATGGGGGTAGCTGTGATACCAGCCACCTGCAACCCACGGCTATATAGGAGCTACAGGCGATGTTCTTGAGTCGATATATGTCGATCTGAGCACAGCTGGGCCCCGTATATGCAGCATGGGGGTAGCTCTGATACCAGCCAGATGCAACCTACGGCCATATAGGACCTACAGTGGATATATGTCGATGTGAGCACAGCTGGGCGCCGTATATACAGCATGGGGGTAGCTGTGATACCAGCCAGCTGCAACCCACGGCTATATAGGAGCTACAGGCGATGTTCTTGAGTCGATATATGTCGATCTGAGCACAGCTGGGCCCCGTATATGCAGCATTGGGGTAGCTCTGATACCAGCCAGATGCAACCTACGGCCATATAGGACCTACAGTGGATATATGTCGATGTGAGCACAGCTGGGCGCCGTATATACAGCATGGGGGTAGCTCTGATACCAGCCATATGCAATCCACGGCCATATAGGACCTACAGGGGATGCTCTTGAGTCGATATATGTCGATCTGAGCACAGCTGGGCCACGTATATACAGCATGGGGGTAGCTGTGATACCAGCCAGCTGCAACCCACAGCTATATAGGACCTACAGGCGATGTTCTTGAGTCGATATATGTCGATATGAGCACAGCTGGGCCCCGTATATGCAGCATGGGGGTAGCTCTGATACCAGCCAGATGCAACCCACGGCCATATAGGACCTACAGTGGATATATGTCGATCTGAGCACAGCTGGGCGCCGTATATACAGCATGGGGGTAGCTCTAATACCAGCCAGATGCAACCCACGGCCATATAGGACCTACAGGCGATGCTCTTGAGTCGATATATGTCGATCTGAGCACAGCTGGGCCACGTATATACAGCATGGGGGTAGCTGTGATACCAGCCAGCTGCAACCCACAGCTATATAGGACCTACAGGCGATGTTCTTGATTCGATATATGTCGATCTGAGCACAGCTGGGCCCCGTATATGCAGCATGGGGGTAGCTCTGATACCAGCCAGATGCAACCCACGGCCATATAGGACCTACAGTGGATATATGTCGATGTGAGCACAGCTGGGCGCCGTATATACAGCATGGGGGTAGCTCTAATACCAGCCAGATGCAACCCACGGCCATATAGGACCTACAGGCGATGTTCTTGAGTCGATATATGTCGATCTGAGCACAGCTGGGCCACGTATATACAGCATGGGGGTAGCTGTGATACCAGCCAGCTGCAACCCACAGCTATATAGGACCTACAGGCGATGTTCTTGAGTCGATATATGTCGATCTGAGCACAGCTGGGCCCCGTATATGCAGCATGGGGGTAGCTCTGATACCAGCCAGATGCAACCCACGGCCATATAGGACCTACAGTGGATATATGTCGATCTGAGCACAGCTGGGCGCCGTATATACAGCATGGGGGTAGATCTAATACCAGCCAGATGCAACCCACGGCCATATAGGACCTACAGGCGATGCTCTTGAGTCGATATATGTCGATCTGAGCACAGCTGGGCCACGTATATACAGCATGGGGGTAGCTGTGATACCAGCCAGCTGCAACCCACGGCTATATAGGACCTACAGGCGATGTTCTTGAGTCGATATATGTCGATCTGAGCACAGCTGGGCCCCGTATATGCAGCATGGGGGTAGCTCTGCTACCAGCCAGATGCAACCCACGGCTATATAGGACCTACAGTGGATATATGTCGATCTGAGCACAGCTGGGCGCCGTATATACAGCATGGGGGTAGCTCTAATACCAGCCAGATGCAACCCACGGCCATATAGGACCTACAGGCGATGTTCTTGAGTCGATATATGTCGATCTGAGCACAGCTGGGCCACGTATATACAGCATGGGGGTAGCTGTGATACCAGCCAGCTGCAACCCACGGCTATATAGGACCTACAGGCGATGTTCTTGAGTCGATATATGTCGATCTGAGCACAGCTGGGCCCCGTATATGCAGCATGGGGGTAGCTCTGATACCAGCCAGATGCAATCCACGGCCATATAGGACCTACAGTGGATATATGTCGATGTGAGCACAGCTGGGCGCCGTATATACAGCATGGGGGTAGCTCTAATACCAGCCAGATGCAACCCACGGCCATATAGGACCTACAGGCGATGTTCTTGAGTGGATATATGTCGATCTGAGCACAGCTGGGCCACGTATATACAGCATGGGGGTAGCTGTGATACCAGCCACCTGCAACCCACGGCTATATAGGAGCTACAGGCGATGTTCTTGAGTCGAGTCAGCTGGGCCCCGTATATGCAGCATGGGGGTAGCTCTGATACCAGCCAGATGCAACCTACGGCCATATAGGACCTACAGTGGATATATGTCGATGTGAGCACAGCTGGGCGCCGTATATACAGCATGGGGGTAGCTGTGATACCAGCCAGCTGCAACCCACGGCTATATAGGAGCTACAGGCGATGTTCTTGAGTCGATATATGTCGATCTGAGCACAGCTGGGCCCCGTATATGCAGCATTGGGGTAGCTCTGATACCAGCCAGATGCAACCTACGGCCATATAGGACCTACAGTGGATATATGTCGATGTGAGCACAGCTGGGCGCCGTATATACAGCATGGGGGTAGCTCTGATACCAGCCATATGCAATCCACGGCCATATAGGACCTACAGGGGATGCTCTTGAGTCGATATATGTCGATCTGAGCACAGCTGGGCCACGTATATACAGCATGGGGGTAGCTGTGATACCAGCCAGCTGCAACCCACAGCTATATAGGACCTACAGGCGATGTTCTTGAGTCGATATATGTCGATATGAGCACAGCTGGGCCCCGTATATGCAGCATGGGGGTAGCTCTGATACCAGCCAGATGCAACCCACGGCCATATAGGACCTACAGTGGATATATGTCGATCTGAGCACAGCTGGGCGCCGTATATACAGCATGGGGGTAGCTCTAATACCAGCCAGATGCAACCCACGGCCATATAGGACCTACAGGCGATGCTCTTGAGTCGATATATGTCGATCTGAGCACAGCTGGGCCACGTATATACAGCATGGGGGTAGCTGTGATACCAGCCAGCTGCAACCCACAGCTATATAGGACCTACAGGCGATGTTCTTGATTCGATATATGTCGATCTGAGCACAGCTGGGCCCCGTATATGCAGCATGGGGGTAGCTCTGATACCAGCCAGATGCAACCCACGGCCATATAGGACCTACAGTGGATATATGTCGATGTGAGCACAGCTGGGCGCCGTATATACAGCATGGGGGTAGCTCTAATACCAGCCAGATGCAACCCACGGCCATATAGGACCTACAGGCGATGTTCTTGAGTCGATATATGTCGATCTGAGCACAGCTGGGCCACGTATATACAGCATGGGGGTAGCTGTGATACCAGCCAGCTGCAACCCACAGCTATATAGGACCTACAGGCGATGTTCTTGAGTCGATATATGTCGATCTGAGCACAGCTGGGCCCCGTATATGCAGCATGGGGGTAGCTCTGATACCAGCCAGATGCAACCCACGGCCATATAGGACCTACAGTGGATATATGTCGATCTGAGCACAGCTGGGCGCCGTATATACAGCATGGGGGTAGATCTAATACCAGCCAGATGCAACCCACGGCCATATAGGACCTACAGGCGATGCTCTTGAGTCGATATATGTCGATCTGAGCACAGCTGGGCCACGTATATACAGCATGGGGGTAGCTGTGATACCAGCCAGCTGCAACCCACGGCTATATAGGACCTACAGGCGATGTTCTTGAGTCGATATATGTCGATCTGAGCACAGCTGGGCCCCGTATATGCAGCATGGGGGTAGCTCTGCTACCAGCCAGATGCAACCCACGGCTATATAGGACCTACAGTGGATATATGTCGATCTGAGCACAGCTGGGCGCCGTATATACAGCATGGGGGTAGCTCTAATACCAGCCAGATGCAACCCACGGCCATATAGGACCTACAGGCGATGTTCTTGAGTCGATATATGTCGATCTGAGCACAGCTGGGCCACGTATATACAGCATGGGGGTAGCTGTGATACCAGCCAGCTGCAACCCACGGCTATATAGGACCTACAGGCGATGTTCTTGAGTCGATATATGTCGATCTGAGCACAGCTGGGCCCCGTATATGCAGCATGGGGGTAGCTCTGATACCAGCCAGATGCAATCCACGGCCATATAGGACCTACAGTGGATATATGTCGATGTGAGCACAGCTGGGCGCCGTATATACAGCATGGGGGTAGCTCTAATACCAGCCAGATGCAACCCACGGCCATATAGGACCTACAGGCGATGCTCTTGAGTCGATATATGTCGATCTGAGCACAGCTGGGCCACGTATATACAGCATGGGGGTAGCTGTGATACCAGCCAGCTGCAACCCACAGCTATATAGGACCTACAGGCGATGTTCTTGAGTCGATATATGTCGATCTGAGCACAGCTGGGCCCCGTATATGCAGCATGGGGGTAGCTCTGATACCAGCCAGATGCAACCCACGGCCATATAGGACCTACAGTGGATATATGTCGATGTGAGCACAGCTGGGCGCCGTATATACAGCATGGGGGTAGCTCTAATACCAGCCAGATGCAACCCACGGCCATATAGGACCTACAGGCGATGCTCTTGAGTCGATATATGTCGATCTGAGCACAGCTGGGCCACGTATATACAGCATGGGGGTAGCTGTGATACCAGCCAGCTGCAACCCACAGCTATATAGGACCTACAGGCGATGTTCTTGAGTCGATATATGTCGATCTGAGCACAGCTGGGCCCCGTATATGCAGCATGGGGGTAGCTCTGATACCAGCCAGATGCAACCCACGGCCATATAGGACCTACAGTGGATATATGTCGATGTGAGCACAGCTGGGCGCCGTATATACAGCATGGGGGTAGCTCTAATACCAGCCAGATGCAACCCACGGCCATATAGGACCTACAGGCGATGTTCTTGAGTCGATATATGTCGATCTGAGCACAGCTGGGCCACGTATATACAGCATGGGGGTAGCTGTGATACCAGCCAGCTGCAACCCACAGCTATATAGGACCTACAGGCGATGTTCTTGAGTCGATATATGTCGATCTGAGCACAGCTGGGCCCCGTATATGCAGCATGGGGGTAGCTCTGATACCAGCCAGATGCAACCCACGGCCATATAGGACCTACAGTGGATATATGTCGATCTGAGCACAGCTGGGCGCCGTATATACAGCATGGGGGTAGATCTAATACCAGCCAGATGCAACCCACGGCCATATAGGACCTACAGGCGATGCTCTTGAGTCGATATATGTCGATCTGAGCACAGCTGGGCCACGTATATACAGCATGGGGGTAGCTGTGATACCAGCCAGCTGCAACCCACGGCTATATAGGACCTACAGGCGATGTTCTTGAGTCGATATATGTCGATCTGAGCACAGCTGGGCCCCGTATATGCAGCATGGGGGTAGCTCTGCTACCAGCCAGATGCAACCCACGGCTATATAGGACCTACAGTGGATATATGTCGATCTGAGCACAGCTGGGCGCCGTATATACAGCATGGGGGTAGCTCTAATACCAGCCAGATGCAACCCACGGCCATATAGGACCTACAGGCGATGTTCTTGAGTCGATATATGTCGATCTGAGCACAGCTGGGCCACGTATATACAGCATGGGGGTAGCTGTGATACCAGCCAGCTGCAACCCACGGCTATATAGGACCTACAGGCGATGTTCTTGAGTCGATATATGTCGATCTGAGCACAGCTGGGCCCCGTATATGCAGCATGGGGGTAGCTCTGATACCAGCCAGATGCAATCCACGGCCATATAGGACCTACAGTGGATATATGTCGATGTGAGCACAGCTGGGCGCCGTATATACAGCATGGGGGTAGCTCTAATACCAGCCAGATGCAACCCACGGCCATATAGGACCTACAGGCGATGTTCTTGAGTGGATATATGTCGATCTGAGCACAGCTGGGCCACGTATATACAGCATGGGGGTAGCTGTGATACCAGCCAGCTGCAACCCACGGCTATATAGGAGCTACAGGCGATGTTCTTGAGTCGATATATGTCGATCTGAGCACAGCTGGACCCCGTATATGCAGCATGGGGGTAGCTCTGATACCAGTCAGATGCAACCTACGGCCATATAGGACCTACAGTGGATATATGTCGATGTGAGCACAGCTGGGCGCCGTATATACAGCATGGGGGTAGCTGTGATACCAGCCAGCTGCAACCCACGGCTATATAGGAGCTACAGGCGATGTTCTTGAGTCGATATATGTCGATCTGAGCACAGCTGGGCCCCGTATATGCAGCATTGGGGTAGCTCTGATACCAGCCAGATGCAACCTACGGCCATATAGGACCTACAGTGGATATATGTCGATGTGAGCACAGCTGGGCGCCGTATATACAGCATGGGGGTAGCTCTGATACCAGCCATATGCAATCCACGGCCATATAGGACCTACAGGGGATGCTCTTGAGTCGATATATGTCGATCTGAGCACAGCTGGGCCACGTATATACAGCATGGGGGTAGCTGTGATACCAGCCAGCTGCAACCCACAGCTATATAGGACCTACAGGCGATGTTCTTGAGTCGATATATGTCGATCTGAGCACAGCTGGGCCCCGTATATGCAGCATGGGGGTAGCTCTGATACCAGCCAGATGCAACCCACGGCCATATAGGACCTAAAGTGGATATATGTCGATCTGAGCACAGCTGGGCGCCGTATATACAGCATGGGGGTAGCTCTAATACCAGCCAGATGCAACCCACGGCCATATAGGACCTACAGGCGATGCTCTTGAGTCGATATATGTCGATCTGAGCACAGCTGGGCCACGTATATACAGCATGGGGGTAGCTGTGATACCAGCCAGCTGCAACCCACAGCTATATAGGACCTACAGGCGATGTTCTTGAGTCGATATATGTCGATCTGAGCACAGCTGGGCCCCGTATATGCAGCATGGGGGTAGCTCTGATACCAGCCAGATGCAACCCACGGCCATATAGGACCTACAGTGGATATATGTCGATGTGAGCACAGCTGGGCGCCGTATATACAGCATGGGGGTAGCTCTAATACCAGCCAGATGCAACCCACGGCCATATAGGACCTACAGGCGATGTTCTTGAGTCGATATATGTCGATCTGAGCACAGCTGGGCCACGTATATACAGCATGGGGGTAGCTGTGATACCAGCCAGCTGCAACCCACAGCTATATAGGACCTACAGGCGATGTTCTTGAGTCGATATATGTCGATCTGAGCACAGCTGGGCCCCGTATATGCAGCATGGGGGTAGCTCTGATACCAGCCAGATGCAACCCACGGCCATATAGGACCTACAGTGGATATATGTCGATCTGAGCACAGCTGGGCGCCGTATATACAGCATGGGGGTAGATCTAATACCAGCCAGATGCAACCCACGGCCATATAGGACCTACAGGCGATGCTCTTGAGTCGATATATGTCGATCTGAGCACAGCTGGGCCACGTATATACAGCATGGGGGTAGCTGTGATACCAGCCAGCTGCAACCCACGGCTATATAGGACCTACAGGCGATGTTCTTGAGTCGATATATGTCGATCTGAGCACAGCTGGGCTCCGTATATGCAGCATGGGGGTAGCTCTGCTACCAGCCAGATGCAACCCACGGCTATATAGGACCTACAGTGGATATATGTCGATCTGAGCACAGCTGGGCGCCGTATATACAGCATGGGGGTAGCTCTAATACCAGCCAGATGCAACCCACGGCCATATAGGACCTACAGGCGATGTTCTTGAGTCGATATATGTCGATCTGAGCACAGCTGGGCCACGTATATACAGCATGGGGGTAGCTGTGATACCAGCCAGCTGCAACCCACGGCTATATAGGACCTACAGGCGATGTTCTTGAGTCGATATATGTCGATCTGAGCACAGCTGGGCCCCGTATATGCAGCATGGGGGTAGCTCTGATACCAGCCAGATGCAATCCACGGCCATATAGGACCTACAGTGGATATATGTCGATGTGAGCACAGCTGGGCGCCGTATATACAGCATGGGGGTAGCTCTAATACCAGCCAGATGCAACCCACGGCCATATAGGACCTACAGGCGATGTTCTTGAGTGGATATATGTCGATCTGAGCACAGCTGGGCCACGTATATACAGCATGGGGGTAGCTGTGATACCAGCCAGCTGCAACCCACGGCTATATAGGAGCTACAGGCGATGTTCTTGAGTCGATATATGTCGATCTGAGCACAGCTGGGCCCCGTATATGCAGCATGGGGGTAGCTCTGATACCAGCCAGATGCAACCTACGGCCATATAGGACCTACAGTGGATATATGTCGATGTGAGCACAGCTGGGCGCCGTATATACAGCATGGGGGTAGCTGTGATACCAGCCAGCTGCAACCCACGGCTATATAGGAGCTACAGGCGATGTTCTTGAGTCGATATATGTCGATCTGAGCACAGCTGGGCCCCGTATATGCAGCATTGGGGTAGCTCTGATACCAGCCAGATGCAACCTACGGCCACATAGGACCTACAGTGGATATATGTCGATGTGAGCACAGCTGGGCGCCGTATATACAGCATGGGGGTAGCTCTGATACCAGCCATATGCAATCCACGGCCATATAGGACCTACAGGGGATGCTCTTGAGTCGATATATGTCGATCTGAGCACAGCTGGGCCACGTATATACAGCATAAGGGTAGCTGTGATACCAGCCAGCTGCAACCCACAGCTATATAGGACCTACAGGCGATGTTCTTGAGTCGATATATGTCGATCTGAGCACAGCTGGGCCCCGTATATGCAGCATGGGGGTAGCTCTGATACCAGCCAGATGCAACCCACGGCCATATAGGACCTACAGTGGATATATGTCGATCTGAGCACAGCTGGGCGCCGTATATACAGCATGGGGGTAGCTCTAATACCAGCCAGATGCAACCCACGGCCATATAGGACCTACAGGCGATGCTCTTGAGTCGATATATGTCGATCTGAGCACAGCTGGGCCACGTATATACAGCATGGGGGTAGCTGTGATACCAGCCAGCTGCAACCCACAGCTATATAGGACCTACAGGCGATGTTCTTGAGTCGATATATGTCGATCTGAGCACAGCTGGGCCCCGTATATGCAGCATGGGGGTAGCTCTGATACCAGCCAGATGCAACCCACGGCCATATAGGACCTACAGTGGATATATGTCGATGTGAGCACAGCTGGGCGCCGTATATACAGCATGGGGGTAGCTCTAATACCAGCCAGATGCAACCCACGGCCATATAGGACCTACAGGCGATGTTCTTGAGTCGATATATGTCGATCTGAGCACAGCTGGGCCACGTATATACAGCATGGGGGTAGCTGTGATACCAGCCAGCTGCAACCCACAGCTATATAGGACCTACAGGCGATGTTCTTGAGTCGATATATGTCGATCTGAGCACAGCTGGGCCCCGTATATGCAGCATGGGGGTAGCTCTGATACCAGCCAGATGCAACCCACGGCCATATAGGACCTACAGTGGATATATGTCGATCTGAGCACAGCTGGGCGCCGTATATACAGCATGGGGGTAGATCTAATACCAGCCAGATGCAACCCACGGCCATATAGGACCTACAGGCGATGCTCTTGAGTCGATATATGTCGATCTGAGCACAGCTGGGCCACGTATATACAGCATGGGGGTAGCTGTGATACCAGCCAGCTGCAACCCACGGCTATATAGGACCTACAGGCGATGTTCTTGAGTCGATATATGTCGATCTGAGCACAGCTGGGCCCCGTATATGCAGCATGGGGGTAGCTCTGCTACCAGCCAGATGCAACCCACGGCTATATAGGACCTACAGTGGATATATGTCGATCTGAGCACACCTGGGCGCCGTATATACAGCATGGGGGTAGCTCTAATACCAGCCAGATGCAACCCACGGCCATATAGGACCTACAGGCGATGTTCTTGAGTCGATATATGTCGATCTGAGCACAGCTGGGCCACGTATATACAGCATGGGGGTAGCTGTGATACCAGCCAGCTGCAACCCACGGCTATATAGGACCTACAGGCGATGTTCTTGAGTCGATATATGTCGATCTGAGCACAGCTGGGCCCCGTATATGCAGCATGGGGGTAGCTCTGATACCAGCCAGATGCAATCCACGGCCATATAGGACCTACAGTGGATATATGTCGATGTGAGCACAGCTGGGCGCCGTATATACAGCATGGGGGTAGCTCTAATACCAGCCAGATGCAACCCACGGCCATATAGGACCTACAGGCGATGTTCTTGAGTGGATATATGTCGATCTGAGCACAGCTGGGCCACGTATATACAGCATGGGGGTAGCTGTGATACCAGCCAGCTGCAACCCACGGCTATATAGGAGCTACAGGCGATGTTCTTGAGTCGATATATGTCGATCTGAGCACAGCTGGGCCCCGTATATGCAGCATGGGGGTAGCTCTGATACCAGCCAGATGCAACCTACGGCCATATAGGACCTACAGTGGATATACGTCGATGTGAGCACAGCTGGGCGCCGTATATACAGCATGGGGGTAGCTGTGATACCAGCCAGCTGCAACCCACGGCTATATAGGAGCTACAGGCGATGTTCTTGAGTCGATATATGTCGATCTGAGCACAGCTGGGCCCCGTATATGCAGCATTGGGGTAGCTCTGATACCAGCCAGATGCAACCTACGGCCATATAGGACCTACAGTGGATATATGTCGATGTGAGCACAGCTGGGCGCCGTATATACAGCATGGGGGTAGCTCTGATACCAGCCATATGCAATCCACGGCCATATAGGACCTACAGGGGATGCTCTTGAGTCGATATATGTCGATCTGAGCACAGCTGGGCCACGTATATACAGCATGGGGGTAGCTGTGATACCAGCCAGCTGCAACCCACAGCTATATAGGACCTACAGGCGATGTTCTTGAGTCGATATATGTCGATCTGAGCACAGCTGGGCCCCGTATATGCAGCATGGGGGTAGCTCTGATACCAGCCAGATGCAACCCACGGCCATATAGGACCTACAGTGGATATATGTCGATCTGAGCACAGCTGGGCGCCGTATATACAGCATGGGGGTAGCTCTAATACCAGCCAGATGCAACCCACGGCCATATAGGACCTACAGGCGATGCTCTTGAGTCGATATATGTCGATCTGAGCACAGCTGGGCCACGTATATACAGCATGGGGGTAGCTGTGATACCAGCCAGCTGCAACCCACAGCTATATAGGACCTACAGGCGATGTTCTTGAGTCGATATATGTCGATCTGAGCACAGCTGGGCCCCGTATATGCAGCATGGGGGTAGCTCTGATACCAGCCAGATGCAACCCACGGCCATATAGGACCTACAGTGGATATATGTCGATGTGAGCACAGCTGGGCGCCGTATATACAGCATGGGGGTAGCTCTAATACCAGCCAGATGCAACCCACGGCCATATAGGACCTACAGGCGATGTTCTTGAGTCGATATATGTCGATCTGAGCACAGCTGGGCCACGTATATACAGCATGGGGGTAGCTGTGATACCAGCCAGCTGCAACCCACAGCTATATAGGACCTACAGGCGATGTTCTTGAGTCGATATATGTCGATCTGAGCACAGCTGGGCCCCGTATATGCAGCATGGGGGTAGCTCTGATACCAGCCAGATGCAACCCACGGCCATATAGGACCTACAGTGGATATATGTCGATCTGAGCACAGCTGGGCGCCGTATATACAGCATGGGGGTAGATCTAATACCAGCCAGATGCAACCCACGGCCATATAGGACCTACAGGCGATGCTCTTGAGTCGATATATGTCGATCTGAGCACAGCTGGGCCACGTATATACAGCATGGGGGTAGCTGTGATACCAGCCAGCTGCAACCCACGGCTATATAGGACCTACAGGCGATGTTCTTGAGTCGATATATGTCGATCTGAGCACAGCTGGGCCCCGTATATGCAGCATGGGGGTAGCTCTGCTACCAGCCAGATGCAACCCACGGCTATATAGGACCTACAGTGGATATATGTCGATCTGAGCACAGCTGGGCGCCGTATATACAGCATGGGGGTAGCTCTAATACCAGCCAGATGCAACCCACGGCCATATAGGACCTACAGGCGATGTTCTTGAGTCGATATATGTCGATCTGAGCACAGCTGGGCCACGTATATACAGCATGGGGGTAGCTGTGATACCAGCCAGCTGCAACCCACGGCTATATAGGACCTACAGGCGATGTTCTTGAGTCGATATATGTCGATCTGAGCACAGCTGGGCCCCGTATATGCAGCATGGGGGTAGCTCTGATACCAGCCAGATGCAATCCACGGCCATATAGGACCTACAGTGGATATATGTCGATGTGAGCACAGCTGGGCGCCGTATATACAGCATGGGGGTAGCTCTAATACCAGCCAGATGCAACCCACGGCCATATAGGACCTACAGGCGATGTTCTTGAGTGGATATATGTCGATCTGAGCACAGCTGGGCCACGTATATACAGCATGGGGGTAGCTGTGATACCAGCCAGCTGCAACACACGGTTATATAGGAGCTACAGGCGATGTTCTTGAGTCGATATATGTCGATCTGAGCACAGCTGGGCCCCGTATATGCAGCATGGGGGTAGCTCTGATACCAGCCAGATGCAACCTACGGCCATATAGGACCTACAGTGGATATATGTCGATGTGAGCACAGCTGGGCGCCGTATATACAGCATGGGGGTAGCTGTGATACCAGCCAGCTGCAACCCACGGCTATATAGGAGCTACAGGCGATGTTCTTGAGTCGATATATGTCGATCTGAGCACAGCTGGGCCCCGTATATGCAGCATTGGGGTAGCTCTGATACCAGCCAGATGCAACCTACGGCCATATAGGACCTACAGTGGATATATGTCGATGTGAGCACAGCTGGGCGCCGTATATACAGCATGGGGGTAGCTCTGATACCAGCCATATGCAATCCACGGCCATATAGGACCTACAGGGGATGCTCTTGAGTCGATATATGTCGATCTGAGCACAGCTGGGCCACGTATATACAGCATGGGGGTAGCTGTGATACCAGCCAGCTGCAACCCACAGCTATATAGGACCTACAGGCGATGTTCTTGAGTCGATATATGTCGATCTGAGCACAGCTGGGCCCCGTATATGCAGCATGGGGGTAGCTCTGATACCAGCCAGATGCAACCCACGGCCATATAGGACCTACAGTGGATATATGTCGATCTGAGCACAGCTGGGCGCCGTATATACAGCATGGGGGTAGCTCTAATACCAGCCAGATGCAACCCACGGCCATATAGGACCTACAGGCGATGCTCTTGAGTCGATATATGTCGATCTGAGCACAGCTGGGCCACGTATATACAGCATGGGGGTAGCTGTGATACCAGCCAGCTGCAACCCACAGCTATATAGGACCTACAGGCGATGTTCTTGAGTCGATATATGTCGATCTGAGCACAGCTGGGCCCCGTATATGCAGCATGGGGGTAGCTCTGATACCAGCCAGATGCAACCCACGGCCATATAGGACCTACAGTGGATATATGTCGATGTGAGCACAGCTGGGCGCCGTATATACAGCATGGGGGTAGCTCTAATACCAGCCAGATGCAACCCACGGCCATATAGGACCTACAGGCGATGTTCTTGAGTCGATATATGTCGATCTGAGCACAGCTGGGCCACGTATATACAGCATGGGGGTAGCTGTGATACCAGCCAGCTGCAACCCACAGCTATATAGGACCTACAGGCGATGTTCTTGAGTCGATATATGTCGATCTGAGCACAGCTGGGCCCCGTATATGCAGCATGGGGGTAGCTCTGATACCAGCCAGATGCAACCCACGGCCATATAGGACCTACAGTGGATATATGTCGATCTGAGCACAGCTGGGCGCCGTATATACAGCATGGGGGTAGATCTAATACCAGCCAGATGCAACCCACGGCCATATAGGACCTACAGGCGATGCTCTTGAGTCGATATATGTCGATCTGAGCACAGCTGGGCCACGTATATACAGCATGGGGGTAGCTGTGATACCAGCCAGCTGCAACCCACGGCTATATAGGACCTACAGGCGATGTTCTTGAGTCGATATATGTCGATCTGAGCACAGCTGGGCCCCGTATATGCAGCATGGGGGTAGCTCTGCTACTAGCCAGATGCAACCCACGGCTATATAGGACCTACAGTGGATATATGTCGATCTGAGCACAGCTGGGCGCCGTATATACAGCATGGGGGTAGCTCTAATACCAGCCAGATGCAACCCACGGCCATATAGGACCTACAGGCGATGTTCTTGAGTCGATATATGTCGATCTGAGCACAGCTGGGCCACGTATATACAGCATGGGGGTAGCTGTGATACCAGCCAGCTGCAACCCACGGCTATATAGGACCTACAGGCGATGTTCTTGAGTCGATATATGTCGATCTGAGCACAGCTGGGCCCCGTATATGCAGCATGGGGGTAGCTCTGATACCAGCCAGATGCAATCCACGGCCATATAGGACCTACAGTGGATATATGTCGATGTGAGCACAGCTGGGCGCCGTATATACAGCATGGGGGTAGCTCTAATACCAGCCAGATGCAACCCACGGCCATATAGGACCTACAGGCGATGTTCTTGAGTGGATATATGTCGATCTGAGCACAGCTGGGCCACGTATATACAGCATGGGGGTAGCTGTGATACCAGCCAGCTGCAACCCACGGCTATATAGGAGCTACAGGCGATGTTCTTGAGTCGATATATGTCGATCTGAGCACAGCTGGGCCCCGTATATGCAGCATGGGGGTAGCTCTGATACCAGCCAGATGCAACCTACGGCCATATAGGACCTACAGTGGATATATGTCGATGTGAGCACAGCTGGGCGCCGTATATACAGCATGGGGGTAGCTGTGATACCAGCCAGCTGCAACCCACGGCTATATAGGAGCTACAGGCGATGTTCTTGAGTCGATATATGTCGATCTGAGCACAGCTGGGCCCCGTATATGCAGCATTGGGGTAGCTCTGATACCAGCCAGATGCAACCTACGGCCATATAGGACCTACAGTGGATATATGTCGATGTGAGCACAGCTGGGCGCCGTATATACAGCATGGGGGTAGCTCTGATACCAGCCATATGCAATCCACGGCCATATAGGACCTACAGGGGATGCTCTTGAGTCGATATATGTCGATCTGAGCACAGCTGGGCCACGTATATACAGCATGGGGGTAGCTGTGATACCAGCCAGCTGCAACCCACAGCTATATAGGACCTACAGGCGATGTTCTTGAGTCGATATATGTCGATCTGAGCACAGCTGGGCCCCGTATATGCAGCATGGGGGTAGCTCTGATACCAGCCAGATGCAACCCACGGCCATATAGGACCTACAGTGGATATATGTCGATCTGAGCACAGCTGGGCGCCGTATATACAGCATGGGGGTAGCTCTAATACCAGCCAGATGCAACCCACGGCCATATAGGACCTACAGGCGATGCTCTTGAGTCGATATATGTCGATCTGAGCACAGCTGGGCCACGTATATACAGCATGGGGGTAGCTGTGATACCAGCCAGCTGCAACCCACAGCTATATAGGACCTACAGGCGATGTTCTTGAGTCGATATATGTCGATCTGAGCACAGCTGGGCCCCGTATATGCAGCATGGGGGTAGCTCTGATACCAGCCAGATGCAACCCACGGCCATATAGGACCTACAGTGGATATATGTCGATGTGAGCACAGCTGGGCGCCGTATATACAGCATGGGGGTAGCTCTAATACCAGCCAGATGCAACCCACGGCCATATAGGACCTACAGGCGATGTTCTTGAGTCGATATATGTCGATCTGAGCACAGCTGGGCCACGTATATACAGCATGGGGGTAGCTGTGATACCAGCCAGCTGCAACCCACAGCTATATAGGACCTACAGGCGATGTTCTTGAGTCGA
This sequence comes from Lordithon lunulatus, assembly GCA_963942505.1. Lineage (NCBI taxonomy): Eukaryota > Metazoa > Arthropoda > Insecta > Coleoptera > Staphylinidae > Lordithon > Lordithon lunulatus. The sequence continues at coordinate 2,336 of CAWWDN010000137.1, read as the reverse complement.
TATATGTCGATCTGAGCACAGCTGGGCCCCGTATATTCAGCATGGGGGTAGCTCTGATACCAGCCAGATGCAACCCACGGCCATATAGGACCTACAGTGGATATATGTCGATCTGAGCACAGCTGGGCGCCGTATATACAGTATGGGGGTAGATCTAATACCAGCCAGATGCAACCCACGGCCATATAGGACCTACAGGCGATGCTCTTGAGTCGATATATGTCGATCTGAGCACAGCTGGGCCACGTATATACAGCATGGGGGTAGCTGTGATACCAGCCAGCTGCAACCCACGGCTATATAGGACCTACAGGCGATGTTCTTGAGTCGATATATGTCGATCTGAGCACAGCTGGGCCCCGTATATGCAGCATGGGGGTAGCTCTGCTACCAGCCAGATGCAACCCACGGCTATATAGGACCTACAGTGGATATATGTCGATCTGAGCACAGCTGGGCGCCGTATATACAGCATGGGGGTAGCTCTAATACCAGCCAGATGCAACCCACGGCCATATAGGACCTACAGGCGATGTTCTTGAGTCGATATATGTCGATCTGAGCACAGCTGGGCCACGTATATACAGCATGGGGGTAGCTGTGATACCAGCCAGCTGCAACCCACGGCTATATAGGACCTACAGGCGATGTTCTTGAGTCGATATATGTCGATCTGAGCACAGCTGGGCCCCGTATATTCAGCATGGGGGTAGCTCTGATACCAGCCAGATGCAACCCACGGCCATATAGGACCTACAGTGGATATATGTCGATCTGAGCACAGCTGGGCGCCGTATATACAGCATGGGGGTAGCTCTAATACCAGCCAGATGCAACCCACGGCCATATAGAACCTACAGGCGATGTTCTTGAGTCGATATATGTCGATCTGAGCACAGCTGGGCCACGTATATACAGCATGGGGGTAGCTGTGATACCAGCCAGCTGCAACCCACAGCTATATAGGACCTACAGGCGATGTTCTTGAGTCGATATATGTCGATCTGAGCACAGCTGGGCCCCGTATATGCAGCATGGGGGTAGCTCTGATACCAGCCAGATGCAACCCACGGCCATATAGGACCTACAGTGGATATATGTCGATCTGAGCACAGCTGGGCGCCGTATATACAGCATGGGGGTAGCTCTAATACCAGCCAGATGCAACCCACGGCCATATAGGACCTACAGGCGATGCTCTTGAGTCGATATATGTCGATCTGAGCACAGCTGGGCCACGTATATACAGCATGGGGGTAGCTGTGATACCAGCCAGCTGCAACCCACAGCTATATAGGACCTACAGGCGATGTTCTTGAGTCGATATATGTCGATCTGAGCACAGCTGGGCCCCGTATATGCAGCATGGGGGTAGCTCTGATACCAGCCAGATGCAACCCACGGCCATATAGGACCTACAGTGGATATATGTCGATGTGAGCACAGCTGGGCGCCGTATATACAGCATGGGGGTAGCTCTAATACCAGCCAGATGCAACCCACGGCCATATAGAACCTACAGGCGATGTTCTTGAGTCGATATATGTCGATCTGAGCACAGCTGGGCCACGTATATACAGCATGGGGGTAGCTGTGATACCAGCCAGCTGCAACCCACAGCTATATAGGACCTACAGGCGATGTTCTTGAGTCGATATATGTCGATCTGAGCACAGCTGGGCCCCGTATATGCAGCATGGGGGTAGCTCTGATACCAGCCAGATGCAACCCACGGCCATATAGGACCTACAGTGGATATATGTCGATCTGAGCACAGCTGGGCGCCGTATATACAGCATGGGGGTAGATCTAATACCAGCCAGATGCAACCCACGGCCATATAGGACCTACAGGCGATGCTCTTGAGTCGATATATGTCGATCTGAGCACAGCTGGGCCACGTATATACAGCATGGGGGTAGCTGTGATACCAGCCAGCTGCAACCCACGGCTATATAGGACCTACAGGCGATGTTCTTGAGTCGATATATGTCGATCTGAGCACAGCTGGGCCCCGTATATGCAGCATGGGGGTAGCTCTGCTACCAGCCAGATGCAACCCACGGCTATATAGGACCTACAGTGGATATATGTCGATCTGAGCACAGCTGAGCGCCGTATATACAGCATGGGGGTAGCTCTAATACCAGCCAGATGCAACCCACGGCCATATAGGACCTACAGGCGATGTTCTTGAGTCGATATATGTCGATCTGAGCACAGCTGGGCCACGTATATACAGCATGGGGGTAGCTGTGATACCAGCCAGCTGCAACCCACGGCTATATAGGACCTACAGGCGATGTTCTTGAGTCGATATATGTCGATCTGAGCAC
>CAWWDN010000136.1:0-45242 GCA_963942505.1 Lordithon lunulatus | reverse complement strand
AGCATGGGGGTAGCTCTGATACCAGCCAGATGCAACCCACGGCCATATAGGACCTACAGTGGATATATGTCGATCTGAGCACAGCTGGGCCACGTATATACAGCATGGGGGTAGCTGTGATACCAGCCAGCTGCAACCCACGGCTATATAGGACCTACAGGCGATGTTCTTGAGTCGATATATGTCGATCTGAGCACAGCTGGGCCCCGTATATGCAGCATGGGGGTAGCTCTGATACCAGCCAGATGCAACCCACGGCCATATAGGACCTACAGTGGATATATGTCGATATGAGCACAGGTTGCAGCTGGCTGGTATCACAGCTACCCCCATGCTGTATATACGTGGCCCAGCTGTGCTCAGATCGACATATATCGACTCAAGAGCATCGCCTGTAGGTCCTATATGGCCGAGGATTGCATCTGGCTGGTATCAGAGCTACCCCCATGCTGTATATACGGCGCCCAGCTGTGCTCACATCGACATATATCCACTGTAGGTCCTATATGGTTGTAGGTTGCATCTGGCTGGTATCAGAGCTACCCCCATGCTGCATATACGGGGCCCAGCTGTGCTCAGATCGACATATATCGACTCAAGAACATCGCCTGTAGGTCCTATATAGCCGTGGGTTGCAGCTGGCTGGTATCACAGCTACCCCCATGCTGTATATACGTGGCCCAGCTGTGCTCAGATCGACATATATCGACTCAAGAGCATCGCCTGTAGGTCCTATATGGCCGTGGATTGCATCTGGCTGGTATCAGAGCTACCCCCATGCTGTATATACGGCGCCCAGCTGTGCTCACATCGACATATATCCACTGTAGGTCCTACATGGCCGTAGGTTGCATCTGGCTGGTATCAGAGCTACCCCCATGCTGCATATACGGGGCCCAGCTGTGCTCAGATCGACATATATCGACTCAAGAACATCGCCTGTGGTCCTATATAGCCGTGGGTTGCAGCTGGCTGGTATTAGAGCTACCCCCATGCTGTATATACGGCGCCCAGCTGTGCTCACATCGACATATATCCACTGTAGGTCCTATATGGTCGTGGGTTGCATCTGGCTGGTATCAGAGCTACCCCCATGCTGCATATACGGGGCCCAGCTGTGCTTAGATCGACATATATCGACTTAAGAACATTGCCTGTAGGTCCTATATAGCCGTGGGTTGCAGCTGGCTGGTATCACAGCTACCCCCATGCTGTATATACGTGGCCCAGCTGTGCTCAGATCGACATATATCGACTCAAGAGCATCGCCTGTAGGTCCTATATCGCCGTGGGTTGCATCTGGCTGGTATCAGAGCTACCCCCATGCTGCATATACGGGGCCCAGCTGTGCTCAGATCGACATATATCGACTCAAGAACATCGCATGTGGTACTATATAGCCGTGGGTTGCAGCTGGCTGGTATCACAGCTACCCCCATGCTTTATATACGTGGCCCAGCTGTGCTCAGATCGACATATATCGACTCAAGAACATCGCCTGTAGTTCCTATATGGCCGTGGGTTGCATCTGGCTGGTATTAGAGCTACCCCCCATGCTGTATATACGGCGCCCAGCTGTGCTCACATCGACACATATCCACTGTAGGTCCTATATGGCCGTGGGTTGCATCTGGCTGGTATCAGAGCTACCCCCATGCTGCATATACGGGGCCCAGCTGTGCTCAGATCGACATATATCGACTCAAGAACATCGCCTGTAGGTCCTATATAGCCGTGGGTTGCAGCTGGCTGGTATCACAGCTACCCCCATGCTGTATATACGTGGCCCAGCTGTGCTCAGTTCGACATATATCCACTGTAGGTCCTATATGGCCGTGGGTTGCATCTGGCTGGTATCAGAGCTACCCCCATGCTGCATATACGGGCCCCAGCTGTGCTCAGATCGACATATATCGACTCAAGAACATCGCCTGTAGGTCCTATATAGCTGTGGGTTGCAGCTGGCTGGTATCACAGCTACCCCCATGCTGTATATACGTGGCCCAGCTGTGCTCAGATCGACATATATCGACTCAAGAGCATCGCCTGTAGGTCCTATATGGCCGTGGATTGCATCTGGCTGGTATCAGAGCTACCCCCATGCTGTATATACGGCGCCCAGCTGTGCTCACATCGACATATATCCACTGTAGGTCCTATATGGTTGTAGGTTGCATCTGGCTGGTATCAGAGCTACCCCCATGCTGCATATACGGGGCCCAGCTGTGCTCAGATCGACATATACCGACTCAAGAACATCGCCTGTAGGTCCTATATAGCCGTGGGTTGCAGCTGGCTGGTATCACAGCTACCCCCATGCTGTATATGCGTGGCCCAGCTGTGCTCAGATCGACATATATCGACTCAAGAGCATCGCCTGTAGGTCCTATATGGCCGTGGATTGCATCTGGCTGGTATCAGAGCTACCCCCATGCTGTATATACGGCGCCCAGCTGTGCTCACATCGACATATATCCACTGTAGGTCCTATATGGCCGTGGGTTGCATCTGGCTGGTATCAGAGCTACCCCCATGCTGCATATACGGGGCCCAGCTGTGCTCAGATCGACATATATCGACTCAAGAACATCGCCTGTAGGTCCTATATAGCCGTGGGTTGCAGCTGGCTGGTATCACAGCTACCCCCATGCTGTATATACGTGGCCCAGCTGTGCTCAGATCGACATATATCGACTCAAGAGCATCGCCTGTAGGTCCTATATGGCCGGTGGTTGCATCTGGCTGGTATTAGAGCTACCCCCATGCTGTATATACGGCGCCCAGCTGTGCTCAGATCGACATATATCCACTGTAGGTCCTATATGGCCGTGGGTTGCAACTGGCTGGTATCAGAGCTACCCCCATGCTGCATATACGGGGCCCAGCTGTGCTCGGATCGACATATATCGACTCAAGAACATCGCCTGTAGGTCCTATATAGCTGTGGGTTGCATCTGGCTGGTATCAGAGCTACCCCCATGCTGTATATACGGCGCCCAGCTGTGCTCACATCGACATATATCCACTGTAGGTCCTATATGGCCGTGGGTTGCATCTGGATGGTAACAGAGCTACCCCCATGCTGCATATACGGGGCCCAGCTGTGCTCAGATCGACATATATCGACTCAAGAACATCGCCTGTAGGTCCTATATAGCCGTGGGTTGCAGCTGGCTGGTATCACAGCTACCCCCATGCTGTATATACGTGACCCAGCTGTGCTCAGATCGACATATATCGACTCAAGAGCATCGCCTGTAGGTCCTATATGTCCGTTGGTTGCATCTGGCTGGTAATAGAGCTACCCCCATGCTGTATATACGGCGCCCAGCTGTGCTCAGATCGACATATATCCACTGTAGGTCCTATATGGCCGTGGGTTGCATCTGGCTGGTATCAGAGCTACCCCCATGCTGCATATACGGGGCCCAGCTGTGCTCAGATCGACATATATCGACTCAAGAGCATCGCCTGTAGGTCCTATATGGTCGTGGATTGCATCTGGCTGGTATCAGAGCTACCCCCATGCTGTATATACGGCGCCCACAGGTGATGTTCTTGAGTCGATATATGTCGATCTGAGCACAGCTGGGCGCCGTATATACAGCATGGGGGTAGCTCTGATACCAGCCAGCTGCAACCCACAGCTATATAGGACCTACAGGCGATGTTCTTGAGTCGATATATGTCGATCTGAGCACAGCTGGGCCCCGTATATGCAGCATGGGGGTAGCTCTGATACCAGCCAGATGCAACCTACGGCCATATAGGACCTACAGTGGATATATGTCGATGTGAGCACAGCTGGGCGCCGTATATACAGCATGGGGGTAGCTCTGATACCAGCCAGATGCAATACACGGCCATATAGGACCTACAGGCGATGCTCTTGAGTCGATATATGTCGATCTGAGCACAGCTGGGCCACGTATATACAGCATGGGGGTAGCTGTGATACCAGCCAGCTGCAACCCACAGCTATATAGGACCTACAGGCGATGTTCTTGAGTCGATATATGTCGATCTGAGCACAGCTGGGCCCCGTTTATGCAGCATGGGGGTAGCTCTGATACCAGCCAGATGCAACCCACGGCCATATAGGACCTACAGTGGATATATGTCGATCTGAGCACAGCTGGGCGCCGTATATACAGCATGGGGGTAGCTCTAATACCAGCCAGATGCAACCCACGGCCATATAGGACCTACAGGCGATGCTCTTGAGTCGATATATGTCGATCTGAGCACAGCTGGGCCATGTATATACAGCATGGGGGTAGCTGTGATACCAGCCAGCTGCAATCCACGGCTATATAAGACCTACAGGCTATGTTCTTGAGTTGATATATGTCGATCTGAGCACAGCTGGGCCCCGTATATGCAGCATGGGGGTAGCTCTGATACCAGCCAGATGCAACCCACGGCCATATAGGACCTACAGTGGATATATGTCGATGTGAGCACAGCTGGGCGCCGTATATACAGCATGGGGGTGGCTCTAATACCAGCCAGATGCAACCCACGGCCATATAGGACCTACAGGCGATGTTCTTGAGTCGATATATGTCGATCTGAGCACAGCTGGGCCACGTATATACAGCATGGGGGTAGCTGTGATACCAGCCAGCTGCAACCCACGGCTATATAGGACCACAGGCGATGTTCTTGAGTCGATATATGTCGATCTGAGCACAGCTGGGCCCCGTATATGCAGCATTGGGGTAGCTCTGATACCAGCCAGATGCAACCCACGGCCATATAGGAGCTACAGGCGATGCTCTTGAGTCGATATATGTCGATCTGAGCACAGCTGGGCCACGTATATACAGCATGGGGGTAGCTGTGATACCAGCCAGCTGCAACCCACGGCTATATAGGACCTACAGGCGATGTTCTTGAGTCGATATATGTCGATCTAAGCACAGCTGGGCCGCGTATATGCAGCATGGGGGTAGCTCTGATACCAGCCAGATGCAACCCACGGCCATATAGGACCTACAGTGGATATATGTCGATGTGAGCACAGCTGGGCGCCGTATATACAGCATGGGGGTAGCTCTAATACCAGCCAGATGCAACCCACGGACATATAGGACCTACAGGCGATGCTCTTGAGTCGATATATGTCGATCTGAGCACAGCTGGGCCACGTATATACAGCATGGGGGTAGCTGTGATACCAGCCAGCTACAACCCACGGCTATATAGGACCACAGGCGATGTTCTTGAGTCGATATATGTCGATCTGAGCACAGCTGGGCCCCGTATATGCAGCATGGGGGTAGCTCTGATACCAGCCAGATGCAACCTACGGCCATATAGGACCTACAGTGGATATATGTCGATGTGAGCACAGCTGGGCGCCGTATATACAGCATGGGGGTAGCTCTGATACCAGCCAGATGCAATCCACGGCCATATAGGACCTACAGGCGATGCTCTTGAGTCGATATATGTCGATCTGAGCACAGCTGGGCCACGTATATACAGCATGGAGGTAGCTGTGATACCAGCCAGCTGCAACCCACGGCTATATAGGACCTACAGGCGATGTTCTTGAGTCGATATATGTCGATCTGAGCACAGCTGGGCCCCGTATATGCAGCATGGGGGTAGCTCTGATACCAGCCAGATGCAACCTAAGGCCATATAGGACCTACGGTGGATATATGTCTATGTGAGCACAGCTGGGCGCCGTATATACAGCATGGGGGTAGCTCTGATACCAGCCAGATGCAATCCACGACCATATAGGACCTACAGGCGATGCTCTTGAGTCGATATATGTCGATCTGAGCACAGCTGGGCCACGTATATACAGCATGGGGGTAGCTGTGATACCAGCCAGCTGCAACCCACAGCTATATAGGACCTACAGGCGATGTTCTTGAGTCGATATATGTCGATCTGAGCACAGCTGGGCCCCGTATATGCAGCATGGGGGTAGCTCTGATACCAGCCAGATGCAACCCACGGCTATATAGGACCTACAGGCGATGTTCTTGAGTCGATATATGTCGATCTGAGCACAGCTGGGCCCCGTATATGCAGCATGGGGGTAGCTCTGATACCAGCCAGATGCAACCCACGGCCATATAGGACCTACAGTGGATATATGTCGATGTGAGCACAGCTGGGCGCCGTATATACAGCATGGGGGTAGCTCTGATACTAGCCAGATGCAATCCACGGCCATATAGGACCTACAGGCGATGCTCTTGAGTCGATATATGTCGATCTGAGCACAGCTGGGCCACGTATATACAGCATGGGGGTAGCTGTGATACCAGCCAGCTGCAACCCACGGCTATATAGGACCCATAGGCGATGTTCTTGAGTCGATATATGTCGATCTGAGCACAGCTGGGCCCCGTATATGCAGCATGGGGGTAGCTCTGATACCATCCAGATGCAACCTACGGCCATATAGGACCCACAGTGGATATATGTCGATGTGAGCACAGCTGGGCGCCGTATATACAGCATGGGGGTAGCTCTGATACCAGCCAGATGCAATCCACGGCCATATAGGACCTACAGGCGATGCTCTTGAGTCGATATATGTCGATCTGAGCACAGCTGGGCCACGTATATACAACATGGGGGTAGCTGTGATACCAGCCAGCTGCAACCCACAGCTATATAGGACCTACAGGCGATGTTCTTGAGTCGATATATGTCGATCTGAGCACAGCTGGGCCCCGTATATGCAGCATGGAGGTAGCTCTGATACCAGCCAGATGCAATCCACGGCCATATAGGACCTACAGTGGATATATGTCGATCTGAGCACAGCTAGGCGCCGTATATACAGCATGGGGGTAGCTCTAATACCAGCCAGATGCAACCCACGGCCATATAGGACCTACAGACGATGTTCTTGAGTCGATATATGTCGATCTGAGCACAGCTGGGTCACGTATATACAGCATGGGGGTAGCTGTGATACCAGCCAGCTGCAACCCACGGCTATATAGGACCACAGGCGATGTTCTTGAGTCGATATATGTCGATCTGAGCACAGCTGGGCCCCGTATATGCAGCATGGGGGTAGCTCTGATACCAGCCAGATACAACCCACGGCCATATAGGACCTACAGGCGATGCTCTTGAGTCGATATATGTCGATCTGAGCACAGCTGGGCCACGTATATACAGCATGGGGGTAGCTGTGATACCAGCCAGCTGCAACCCACGGCTATATAGGACCTACAGGCGATGTTCTTGAGTCGATATATGTCGATCTAAGCACAGCTGGGCCCCGTATATGCAGCATGGGGGTAGCTCTGATACCAGCCAGATGCAACCCACGGCCATATAGGACCTACAGTGGATATATGTCGATGTGAGCACAGCTGGGCGCCATATTTGCAGCATGGGGGTAGCTCTAATACCAGCCAGATGCAACCCACGGCCATATAGGACCTACAGGCGATGCTCTTGAGTCGATATATGTCGATCTGAGCACAGCTCGGCCACGTATATACAGCATGGGGGTAGCTGTGATACCAGCCAGCTGCAACCCACGGCTATATAGGACCCACAGGCGATGTTCTTGAGTCGATATATGTCGATCTGAGCACAGCTGGGCCCCGTATATGCAGCATGGGGGTAGCTCTGATACCATCCAGATGCAACCTACGGCCATATAGGACCCACAGTGGATATATGTCGATGTGAGCACAGCTGGGCGCCGTATATACAGCATGGGGGTAGCTCTGATACCAGCCAGATGCAATACACGGCCATATAGGACCTACAGGCGATGCTCTTGAGTCGATATATGTCGATCTGAGCACAGCTGGGCCACGTATATACAGCATGGGGGTAGCTGTGATACCAGCCAGCTGCAACCCACAGCTATATAGGACCTACAGGCGATGTTCTTGAGTCGATATATGTCGATCTGAGCACAGCTGGGCCCCGTTTATGCAGCATGGGGGTAGCTCTGATACCAGCCAGATGCAACCCACGGCCATATAGGACCTACAGTGGATATATGTCGATCTGAGCACAGCTGGGCGCCGTATATACAGCATGGGGGTAGCTCTAATACCAGCCAGATGCAACCCACGGCCATATAGGACCTACAGGCGATGCTCTTGAGTCGATATATGTCGATCTGAGCACAGCTGGGCCATGTATATACAGCATGGGGGTAGCTGTGATACCAGCCAGCTGCAATCCACGGCTATATAAGACCTACAGGCTATGTTCTTGAGTTGATATATGTCGATCTGAGCACAGCTGGGCCCCGTATATGCAGCATGGGGGTAGCTCTGATACCAGCCAGATGCAACCCACGGCCATATAGGACCTACAGTGGATATATGTCGATGTGAGCACAGCTGGGCGCCGTATATACAGCATGGGGGTGGCTCTAATACCAGCCAGATGCAACCCACGGCCATATAGGACCTACAGGCGATGTTCTTGAGTCGATATATGTCGATCTGAGCACAGCTGGGCCACGTATATACAGCATGGGGGTAGCTGTGATACCAGCCAGCTGCAACCCACGGCTATATAGGACCACAGGCGATGTTCTTGAGTCGATATATGTCGATCTGAGCACAGCTGGGCCCCGTATATGCAGCATTGGGGTAGCTCTGATACCAGCCAGATGCAACCCACGGCCATATAGGAGCTACAGGCGATGCTCTTGAGTCGATATATGTCGATCTGAGCACAGCTGGGCCACGTATATACAGCATGGGGGTAGCTGTGATACCAGCCAGCTGCAACCCACGGCTATATAGGACCTACAGGCGATGTTCTTGAGTCGATATATGTCGATCTAAGCACAGCTGGGCCGCGTATATGCAGCATGGGGGTAGCTCTGATACCAGCCAGATGCAACCCACGGCCATATAGGACCTACAGTGGATATATGTCGATGTGAGCACAGCTGGGCGCCGTATATACAGCATGGGGGTAGCTCTAATACCAGCCAGATGCAACCCACGGACATATAGGACCTACAGGCGATGCTCTTGAGTCGATATATGTCGATCTGAGCACAGCTGGGCCACGTATATACAGCATGGGGGTAGCTGTGATACCAGCCAGCTACAACCCACGGCTATATAGGACCACAGGCGATGTTCTTGAGTCGATATATGTCGATCTGAGCACAGCTGGGCCCCGTATATGCAGCATGGGGGTAGCTCTGATACCAGCCAGATGCAACCTACGGCCATATAAGACCTACAGTGGATATATGTCGATGTGAGCACAGCTGGGCGCCGTATATACAGCATGGGGGTAGCTCTGATACCAGCCAGATGCAATCCACGGCCATATAGGACCTACAGGCGATGCTCTTGAGTCGATATATGTCGATCTGAGCACAGCTGGGCCACGTATATACAGCATGGAGGTAGCTGTGATACCAGCCAGCTGCAACCCACGGCTATATAGGACCTACAGGCGATGTTCTTGAGTCGATATATGTCGATCTGAGCACAGCTGGGCCCCGTATATGCAGCATGGGGGTAGCTCTGATACCAGCCAGATGCAACCTAAGGCCATATAGGACCTACGGTGGATATATGTCTATGTGAGCACAGCTGGGCGCCGTATATACAGCATGGGGGTAGCTCTGATACCAGCCAGATGCAATCCACGACCATATAGGACCTACAGGCGATGCTCTTGAGTCGATATATGTCGATCTGAGCACAGCTGGGCCACGTATATACAGCATGGGGGTAGCTGTGATACCAGCCAGCTGCAACCCACAGCTATATAGGACCTACAGGCGATGTTCTTGAGTCGATATATGTCGATCTGAGCACAGCTGGGCCCCGTATATGCAGCATGGGGGTAGCTCTGATACCAGCCAGATGCAACCCACGGCTATATAGGACCTACAGGCGATGTTCTTGAGTCGATATATGTCGATCTGAGCACAGCTGGGCCCCGTATATGCAGCATGGGGGTAGCTCTGATACCAGCCAGATGCAACTCACGGCCATATAGGACCTACAGTGGATATATGTCGATGTGAGCACAGCTGGGCGCCGTATATACAGCATGGGGGTAGCTCTGATACTAGCCAGATGCAATCCACGGCCATATAGGACCTACAGGCGATGCTCTTGAGTCGATATATGTCGATCTGAGCACAGCTGGGCCACGTATATACAGCATGGGGGTAGCTGTGATACCAGCCAGCTGCAACCCACGGCTATATAGGACCCACAGGCGATGTTCTTGAGTCGATATATGTCGATCTGAGCACAGCTGGGCCCCGTATATGCAGCATGGGGGTAGCTCTGATACCATCCAGATGCAACCTACGGCCATATAGGACCCACAGTGGATATATGTCGATGTGAGCACAGCTGGGCGCCGTATATACAGCATGGGGGTAGCTCTGATACCAGCCAGATGCAATCCACGGCCATATAGGACCTACAGGCGATGCTCTTGAGTCGATATATGTCGATCTGAGCACAGCTGGGCCACGTATATACAACATGGGGGTAGCTGTGATACCAGCCAGCTGCAACCCACAGCTATATAGGACCTACAGGCGATGTTCTTGAGTCGATATATGTCGATCTGAGCACAGCTGGGCCCCGTATATGCAGCATGGAGGTAGCTCTGATACCAGCCAGATGCAATCCACGGCCATATAGGACCTACAGTGGATATATGTCGATCTGAGCACAGCTAGGCGCCGTATATACAGCATGGGGGTAGCTCTAATACCAGCCAGATGCAACCCACGGCCATATAGGACCTACAGGCGATGTTCTTGAGTCGATATATGTCGATCTGAGCACAGCTCGGCCACGTATATACAGCATGGGGGTAGCTGTGATACCAGCCAGCTGCAACCCACAGCTATATAGGACCTACAGGCGATGTTCTTGAGTCGATATATGTCGATCTGAGCACAGCTGGGCCCCGTATATGCAGCATGGGGGTAGCTCTGATACCAGCCAGATACAACCCACGGCCATATAGGACCTACAGGCGATGCTCTTGAGTCGATATATGTCGATCTGAGCACAGCTGGGCCACGTATATACAGCATGGGGGTAGCTGTGATACCAGCCAGCTGCAACCCACGGCTATATAGGACCTACAGGCGATGTTCTTGAGTCGATATATGTCGATCTAAGCACAGCTGGGCCCCGTATATGCAGCATGGGGGTAGCTCTGATACCAGCCAGATGCAACCCACGGCCATATAGGACCTACAGTGGATATATGTCGATGTGAGCACAGCTGGGCGCCATATTTGCAGCATGGGGGTAGCTCTAATACCAGCCAGATGCAACCCACGGCCATATAGGACCTACAGGCGATGTTCTTGAGTCGATATATGTCGATCTGAGCACAGCTCGGCCACGTATATACAGCATGGGGGTAGCTGTGATACCAGCCAGCTGCAACCCACGGCTATATAGGACCACAGGCGATGTTCTTGAGTCGATTTATGTCGATCTGAGCACAGCTGGGCCCCGTATGTGCAGCATGGGGGTAGCTCAGATACCAGCCAGATGCAACCTACGGCCATATAGGACCTACAGTGGATATATGTCGATGTGAGCACAGCTGGGCGCCGTATATACAGCATGGGGGTAGCTCTGATACCAGCCAGATGCAATCCACGGCCATATAGGACCTACAGGCGATGCTCTTGAGTCGATATATGTCGATCTGAGCACAGCTGGGCCACGTATATACAGCATGGGGGTAGCTGTGATACCAGCCAGCTGCAACCCACGGCTATATAGGACCTACAGGCGATGTTCTTGAGTCGATATATGTCGATCTGAGCACAGCTGGGCCCCGTATATGCAGCATGGGGGTAGCTCTGATACCAGCCAGATGCAACCTACAACCATATAGGACCTACAGTGGATATATGTCGATGTGAGCACAGCTGGGCGCCGTATATACAGCATGGGGGTAGCTCTGATACCAGCCAGATGCAATCCACGGCCATATAGGACCTACAGGCGATGCTCTTGAGTCGATATATGTCGATCTGAGCACAGCTGGGCCACGTATATACAGAATGGGGGTAGCTGTGATACCAGCCAGCTGCAACCCACAGCTATATAGGACCTACAGGCGATGTTCTTGAGTCGATATATGTCGATCTGAGCACTGCTGGGCCCCGTATATGCAGCATGGGGGTAGCTCTGATACCAGCCAGATGCAACCCACGGCCATATAGGACCTACAGTGGATATATGTCGATCTGAGCACAGCTGGGCCACGTATATACAGCATGGGGGTAGCTGTGATACCAGCCAGCTGCAACCCACGGCTATATAGGACCTACAGGCGATGTTCTTGAGTCGATATATGTCGATCTGAGCACAGCTGGGCCCCGTATATGCAGCATGGGGGTAGCTCTGATACCAGCCAGATGCAACCCACGGCCATATAGGACCTACAGTGGATATATGTCGATGTGAGCACAGGTTGCAGCTGGCTGGTATCACAGCTACCCCCATGCTGTATATACGTGGCCCAGCTGTGCTCAGATCGACATATATCGACTCAAGAGCATCGCCTGTAGGTCCTATATGGCCGAGGATTGCATCTGGCTGGTATCAGAGCTACCCCCATGCTGTATATACGGCGCCCAGCTGTGCTCACATCGACATATATCCACTGTAGGTCCTATATGGTTGTAGGTTGCATCTGGCTGGTATCAGAGCTACCCCCATGCTGCATATACGGGGCCCAGCTGTGCTCAGATCGACATATATCGACTCAAGAACATCGCCTGTAGGTCCTATATAGCCGTGGGTTGCAGCTGGCTGGTATCACAGCTACCCCCATGCTGTATATACGTGGCCCAGCTGTGCTCAGATCGACATATATCGACTCAAGAGCATCGCCTGTAGGTCCTATATGGCCGTGGATTGCATCTGGCTGGTATCAGAGCTACCCCCATGCTGTATATACGGCGCCCAGCTGTGCTCACATCGACATATATCCACTGTAGGTCCTACATGGCCGTAGGTTGCATCTGGCTGGTATCAGAGCTACCCCCATGCTGCATATACGGGGCCCAGCTGTGCTCAGATCGACATATATCGACTCAAGAACATCGCCTGTGGTCCTATATAGCCGTGGGTTGCAGCTGGCTGGTATTAGAGCTACCCCCATGCTGTATATACGGCGCCCAGCTGTGCTCACATCGACATATATCCACTGTAGGTCCTATATGGTCGTGGGTTGCATCTGGCTGGTATCAGAGCTACCCCCATGCTGCATATACGGGGCCCAGCTGTGCTTAGATCGACATATATCGACTTAAGAACATTGCCTGTAGGTCCTATATAGCCGTGGGTTGCAGCTGGCTGGTATCACAGCTACCCCCATGCTGTATATACGTGGCCCAGCTGTGCTCAGATCGACATATATCGACTCAAGAGCATCGCCTGTAGGTCCTATATGGCCGTGGGTTGCATCTGGCTGGTATCAGAGCTACCCCCATGCTGCATATACGGGGCCCAGCTGTGCTCAGATCGACATATATCGACTCAAGAACATCGCATGTGGTACTATATAGCCGTGGGTTGCAGCTGGCTGGTATCACAGCTACCCCCATGCTTTATATACGTGGCCCAGCTGTGCTCAGATCGACATATATCGACTCAAGAACATCGCCTGTAGTTCCTATATGGCCGTGGGTTGCATCTGGCTGGTATTAGAGCTACCCCCCATGCTGTATATACGGCGCCCAGCTGTGCTCACATCGACATATATCCACTGTAGGTCCTATATGGCCGTGGGTTGCATCTGGCTGGTATCAGAGCTACCCCCATGCTGCATATACGGGGCCCAGCTGTGCTCAGATCGACATATATCGACTCAAGAACATCGCCTGTAGGTCCTATATAGCCGTGGGTTGCAGCTGGCTGGTATCACAGCTACCCCCATGCTGTATATACGTGGCCCAGCTGTGCTCAGTTCGACATATATCCACTGTAGGTCCTATATGGCCGTGGGTTGCATCTGGCTGGTATCAGAGCTACCCCCATGCTGCATATACGGGCCCCAGCTGTGCTCAGATCGACATATATCGACTCAAGAACATCGCCTGTAGGTCCTATATAGCTGTGGGTTGCAGCTGGCTGGTATCACAGCTACCCGCATGCTGTATATACGTGGCCCAGCTGTGCTCAGATCGACATATATCGACTCAAGAGCATCGCCTGTAGGTCCTATATGGCCGTGGATTGCATCTGGCTGGTATCAGAGCTACCCCCATGCTGTATATACGGCGCCCAGCTGTGCTCACATCGACATATATCCACTGTAGGTCCTATATGGTTGTAGGTTGCATCTGGCTGGTATCAGAGCTACCCCCATGCTGCATATACGGGGCCCAGCTGTGCTCAGATCGACATATACCGACTCAAGAACATCGCCTGTAGGTCCTATATAGCCGTGGGTTGCAGCTGGCTGGTATCACAGCTACCCCCATGCTGTATATGCGTGGCCCAGCTGTGCTCAGATCGACATATATCGACTCAAGAGCATCGCCTGTAGGTCCTATATGGCCGTGGATTGCATCTGGCTGGTATCAGAGCTACCCCCATGCTGTATATACGGCGCCCAGCTGTGCTCACATCGACATATATCCACTGTAGGTCCTATATGGCCGTGGGTTGCATCTGGCTGGTATCAGAGCTACCCCCATGCTGCATATACGGGGCCCAGCTGTGCTCAGATCGACATATATCGACTCAAGAACATCGCCTGTAGGTCCTATATAGCCGTGGGTTGCAGCTGGCTGGTATCACAGCTACCCCCATGCTGTATATACGTGGCCCAGCTGTGCTCAGATCGACATATATCGACTCAAGAGCATCGCCTGTAGGTCCTATATGGCCGGTGGTTGCATCTGGCTGGTATTAGAGCTACCCCCATGCTGTATATACGGCGCCCAGCTGTGCTCAGATCGACATATATCCACTGTAGGTCCTATATGGCCGTGGGTTGCAACTGGCTGGTATCAGAGCTACCCCCATGCTGCATATACGGGGCCCAGCTGTGCTCGGATCGACATATATCGACTCAAGAACATCGCCTGTAGGTCCTATATAGCTGTGGGTTGCATCTGGCTGGAATCAGAGCTACCCCCATGCTGTATATACGGCGCCCAGCTGTGCTCACATCGACATATATCCACTGTAGGTCCTATATGGCCGTGGGTTGCATCTGGATGGTAACAGAGCTACCCCCATGCTGCATATACGGGGCCCAGCTGTGCTCAGATCGACATATATCGACTCAAGAACATCGCCTGTAGGTCCTATATAGCCGTGGGTTGCAGCTGGCTGGTATCACAGCTATCCCCATGCTGTATATACGTGACCCAGCTGTGCTCAGATCGACATATATCGACTCAAGAGCATCGCCTGTAGGTCCTATATGTCCGTTGGTTGCATCTGGCTGGTAATAGAGCTACCCCCATGCTGTATATACGGCGCCCAGCTGTGCTCAGATCGACATATATCCACTGTAGGTCCTATATGGCCGTGGGTTGCATCTGGCTGGTATCAGAGCTACCCCCATGCTGCATATACGGGGCCCAGCTGTGCTCAGATCGACATATATCGACTCAAGAACATCGCCTGTAGGTCCTATATAGCTGTGGGTTGCAGCTGGCTGGTATCACAGCTACCCCCATGCTGTATATACGTGGCCCAGCTGTGCTCAGATCGACATATATCGACTCAAGAGCATCGCCTGTAGGTCCTATATGGTCGTGGATTGCATCTGGCTGGTATCAGAGCTACCCCCATGCTGTATATACGGCGCCCACAGGCGATGTTCTTGAGTCGATATATGTCGATCTGAGCACAGCTGGGCGCCGTATATACAGCATGGGGGTAGCTCTGATACCAGCCAGCTGCAACCCACAGCTATATAGGACCTACAGGCGATGTTCTTGAGTCGATATATGTCGATCTGAGCACAGCTGGGCCCCGTATATGCAGCATGGGGGTAGCTCTGATACCAGCCAGATGCAACCCACGGCCATATAGGACCTACAGTGGATATATGTCGATCTGAGCACAGCTAGGCGCCGTATATACAGCATGGGGGTAGCTCTAATACCAGCCAGATGCAACCCACGGCCATATAGGACCTACAGGCGATGCTCTTGAGTCGATATATGTCGATCTGAGCACAGCTGGGCCACGTATATACAGCATGGGGGTAGCTGTGATACCAGCCAGCTGCAACCCACAGCTATATATGACCTACAGGCGATGTTCTTAAGTCGATATATGTCGATCTGAGCACAGCTGGGCCCCGTTTATGCAGCATGGGGGTAGCTCTGATACCAGCCAGATGCAACCCACGGCCATATAGGACCTACAGTGGATATATGTCGATCTGAGCACAGCTGGGCGCCGTATATACAGCATGGGGGTAGCTCTAATACCAGCCAGATGCAACCCACGGCCATATAGGACCCACAGGCGATGCTCTTGAGTCGATATATGTCGATCTGAGCACAGCTGGGCCATGTATATACAGCATGGGGGTAGCTGTGATACCAGCCAGCTGCAACCCACAGCAATATAAGACCTACAGGCTATGTTCTTGAGTTGATATATGTCGATCTGAGCACAGCTGGGCCCCGTATATGCAGCATGGGGGTAGCTCTGATACCAGCCAGATGCAACCCACGGCCATATAGGACCTACAGTGGATATATGTCGATGTGAGCACAGCTGGGCGCCGTATATACAGCATGGGGGTGGCTCTAATACCAGCCAGATGCAACCCACGGCCATATAGGACCTACAGGCGATGTTCTTGAGTCGATATATGTCAATCTGAGCACAGCTGGGCCACGTATATACAGCATGGGGGTAGCTGTGATACCAGCCAGCTGCAACCCACGGCTATATAGGACCACAGGCGATGTTCTTGAGTCGATATATGTCGATCTGAGCACAGCTGGGCCCCGTATATGCAGCATTGGGGTAGCTCTGATACCAGCCAGATGCAACCCACGGCCATATAGGAGCTACAGGCGATGCTCTTGAGTCGATATATGTCGATCTGAGCACAGCTGGGCCACGTATATACAGCATGGGGGTGGCTGTGATACCAGCCAGCTGCAACCCACGGCTATATAGGACCTACAGGCGATGTTCTTGAGTCGATATATGTCGATCTAAGCACAGCTGGGCCCCGTATATGCAGCATGGGGGTAGCTCTGATACCAGCCAGATGCAACCCACGGCCATATAGGACCTACAGTGGATATATGTCGATCTGAGCACAGCTGGGCGCCGTATATACAGCATGGGGGTAGCTCTAATACCAGCCAGATGCAACCCACGGCCATATAGGACCTACAGGCGATGCTCTTGAGTCGATATATGTCGATCTGAGCACAGCTGGGCCATGTATATACAGCATGGGGGTAGCTGTGATACCAGCCAGCTGCAACCCACGGCAATATAAGACCTACAGGCTATGTTCTTGAGTTGATATATGTCGATC
Organism: Lordithon lunulatus; assembly: GCA_963942505.1. Lineage (NCBI taxonomy): Eukaryota > Metazoa > Arthropoda > Insecta > Coleoptera > Staphylinidae > Lordithon > Lordithon lunulatus. The sequence continues at coordinate 27,734 of CAWWDN010000136.1, read as the reverse complement.
TGAGCACAGCTGGGCCCCGTATATGCAGCATGGGGGTAGCTCTGATACCAGCCAGATGCAACCCACGGCCATATAGGACCTACAGTGGATATATGTCGATGTGAGCACAGCTGGGCGCCGTATATACAGCATGGGGGTGGCTCTGATACCAGCCAGATGCAACCTACGGCCATATAGGACCTACAGGCGATGTTCTTGAGTCGATATATGTCGATCTGAGCACAGCTGGGCCACGTATATACAGCATGGGGGTAGCTGTGATACCAGCCAGCTGCAACCCACGGCTATATAGGACCACAGTCGATGTTCTTGAGTCGATATATGTCGATCTGAGCACAGCTGGGCCCCGTATATGCAGCATTGGGGTAGCTCTGATACCAGCCAGATGCAACCCACGGCCATATAGGAGCTACAGGCGATGCTCTTGAGTCGATATATGTCGATCTGAGCACAGCTGGGCCACGTATATACAGCATGGGGGTAGCTGTGATACCAGCCAGCTGCAACCCACGGCTATATAGGACCTACAGGCGATGTTCTTGAGTCGATATATGTCGATCTAAGCACAGCTGGGCCCCGTATATGCAGCATGGGGGTAGCTCTGATACCAGCCAGATGCAACCCACGGCCATATAGGACCTACAGTGGATATATGTCGATGTGAGCACAGCTGGGCGCCGTATATACAGCATGGGGGTAGCTCTAATACCAGCCAGATGCAACCCACGGATATATAGGACCTACAGGCGATGCTCTTGAGTCGATATATGTCGATCTGAGCACAGCTGGGGCCACGTATATACAGCATGGGGGTAGCTGTGATACCAGCCAGCTGCAACCCACGGCTATATAGGACCACAGGCGATGTTCTTGAGTCGATATATGTCGATCTGAACACAGCTGGGCCCCGTATATGCAGCATGGGGGTAGCTCTGATACCAGCCAGATGCAACCTACGGCCATATAGGACCTACAGTGGATATATGTCTATGTGAGCACAGCTGGGCGCCGTATATACAGCATGGGGGTAGCTCTGATACCAGCCAGATGCAATCCACGGCCATATAGGACCTACAGGCGATGCTCTTGAGTCGATATATGTCGATCTGAGCACAGCTGGGCCACGTATATACAGCATGGAGGTAGCTGTGATACCAGCCAGCTGCAACCCACGGCTATATAGGACCTACAGGCGATGTTCTTGAGTCGATATATGTCGATCTGAGCACAGCTGGGCCCCGTATATGCAGCATGGGGGTAGCTCTGATACCAGCCAGATGCAACCTAAGGCCATATAGGACCTACGGTGGATATATGTCTATGTGAGCACAGCTGGGCGCCGTATATACAGCATGGGGGTAGCTCTGATACCAGCCAGATGCAATCCACGACCATATAGGACCTACAGGCGATGCTCTTGAGTCGATATATGTCGATCTGAGCACAGCTGGGCCACGTATATACAGCATGGGGGTAGCTGTGATACCAGCCAGCTGCAACCCACAGCTATATAGGACCTACAGGCGATGTTCTTGAGTCGATATATGTCGATCTGAGCACAGCTGGGCCCCGTATATGCAGCATGGGGGTAGCTCTGATACCAGCCAGATGCAACCCACGGCTATATAGGACCTACAGGCGATGTTCTTGAGACGATATATGTCGATCTGAGCACAGCTGGGCCCCGTATATGCAGCATGGGGGTAGCTCTGATACCAGCCAGATGCAACCCACGGCCATATAGGACCTACAGTGGATATATGTCGATGTGAGCACAGCTGGGCGCCGTATATACAGCATGGGGGTAGCTCTGATACCAGCCAGATGCAATCCACGGCCATATAGGACCTACAGGCGATGCTCTTGAGTCGATATATGTCGATCTGAGCACAGCTGGGCCACGTATATACAGCATGGGGGTAGCTGTGATACCAGCCAGCTGCAACCCACGGCTATATAGGACCCACAGGCGATGTTCTTGAGTCGATATATGTCGATCTGAGCACAGCTGGGCCCCGTATATGCAGCATGGGGGTAGCTCTGATACCATCCAGATGCAACCTACGGCCATATAGGACCTACAGTGGATATATGTCGATGTGAGCACAGCTGGGCGCCGTATATACAGCATGGGGGTAGCTCTGATACCAGCCAGATGCAATCCACGGCCATATAGGACCTACAGGCGATGCTCTTGAGTCGATATATGTCGATCTGAGCACAGCTGGGCCACGTATATACAACATGGGGGTAGCTGTGATACCAGCCAGCTGCAACCCACAGCTATATAGGACCTACAGGCGATGTTCTTGAGTCGATATATGTCGATCTGAGCACAGCTGGGCCCCGTATATGCAGCATGGAGGTAGCTCTGATACCAGCCAGATGCAACCCACGGCCATATAGGACCTACAGTGGATATATGTCGATCTGAGCACAGCTAGGCGCCGTATATACAGCATGGGGGTAGCTCTAATACCAGCCAGATGCAACCCACGGCCATATAGGACCTACAGACGATGTTCTTGAGTCGATATATGTCGATCTGAGCACAGCTGGGTCACGTATATACAGCATGGGGGTAGCTGTGATACCAGCCAGCTGCAACCCACGGCTATATAGGACCACAGGCGATGTTCTTGAGTCGATATATGTCGATCTGAGCACAGCTGGGCCCCGTATATGCAGCATGGGGGTAGCTCTGATACCAGCCAGATACAACCCACGGCCATATAGGACCTACAGGCGATGCTCTTGAGTCGATATATGACGATCTGAGCACAGCTGGGCCACGTATATACAGCATGGGGGTAGCTGTGATACCAGCCAGCTGCAACCCACGGCTATATAGGACCTACAGGCGATGTTCTTGAGTCGATATATGTCGATCTAAGCACAGCTGGGCCCCGTATATGCAGCATGGGGGTAGCTCTGATACCAGCCAGATGCAACCCACGGCCATATAGGACCTACAGTGGATATATGTCGATGTGAGCACAGCTGGGCGCCGTATATACAGCATGGGGGTAGCTCTAATACCAGCCAGATGCAACCCACGGCCATATAGGACCTACAGGCGATGTTCTTGAGTCGATATATGTCGATCTGAGCACAGCTCGGCCACGTATATACAGCATGGGGGTAGCTGTGATACCAGCCAGCTGCAACCCACGGCTATATAGGACCACAGGCGATGTTCTTGAGTCGATTTATGTCGATCTGAGCACAGCTGGGCCCCGTATGTGCAGCATGGGGTAGCTCTGATACCAGCCAGATGCAACCTACGGCCATATAGGACCTACAGTGGATATATGTCGATGTGAGCACAGCTGGGCGCCGTATATACAGCATGGGGGTAGCTCTGATTCCAGCCAGATGCAATCCACGGCCATATAGGACCTACAGGCGATGCTCTTGAGTCGATATATGTCGATCTGAGCACAGCTGGGCCACGTATATACAGCATGGGGGTAGCTGTGATACCAGCCAGCTGCAACCCACGGCTATATAGGACCTACAGGCGATGTTCTTGAGTCGATATATGTCGATCTGAGCACAGCTGGGCCCCGTATATGCAGCATGGGGGTAGCTCTGATACCAGCCAGATGCAACCTACAACCATATAGGACCTACAGTGGATATATGTCGATGTGAGCACAGCTGGGCGCCGTATATACAGCATGGGGGTAGCTCTAATACCAGCCAGATGCAACCCACGGACATATAGGACCTACAGGCGATGCTCTTGAGTCGATATATGTCGATCTGAGCACAGCTGGGCCACGTATATACAGCATGGGGGTAGCTGTGATACCAGCCAGCTGCAACCCACGGCTACATAGGACCACAGGCGATGTTCTTGAGTCGATATATGTCGATCTGAGCACAGCTGGGCCCCGTATATGCAGCATGGGGGTAGCTCTGATACCAGCCAGATGCAACCTACGGCCATATAGGACCTACAGTGGATATATGTCGATGTGAGCACAGCTGGGCGCCGTATAAACAGCATGGGGGTAGCTCTGATACCAGCCAGATGCAATCCACGGCCATATAGGACCTACAGGCGATGCTCTTGAGTCGATATATGTCGATCTGAGCACAGCTGGGCCACGTATATACAGCATGGAGGTAGCTGTGATACCAGCCAGCTGCAACCCACGGCTATATAGGACCTACAGGCGATGTTCTTGAGTCGATATATGTCGATCTGAGCACAGCTGGGCCCCGTATATGCAGCATGGGGGTAGCTCTGATACCAGCCAGATGCAACCTACGGCCATATAGGACCTACAGTGGATATATGTCGATGTGAGCACAGCTGGGCGCCGTATATACAGCATGGGGGTAGCTCTGATACCAGCCAGATGCAATCCACGACCATATAGGACCTACAGGCGATGCTCTTGAGTCGATATATGTCGATCTGAGCACAGCTGGGCCACGTATATACAGCATGGGGGTAGCTGTGATACCAGCCAGCTGCAACCCACAGCTATATAGGACCTACAGGCGATGTTCTTGAGTCGATATATGTCGATCTGAGCACAGCTGGGCGCCGTATATGCAGCATGGGGGTAGCTCTGATACCAGCCAGATGCAACCCACGGCTATATAGGACCTACAGGCGATGTTCTTGAGTCGATATATGTCGATCTGAGCACAGCTGGGCCCCGTATATGCAGCATGGGGGTAGCTCTAATACCAGCCAGATGCAACCCACGGACATATAGGACCTACAGGCGATGCTCTTGAGTCGATATATGTCGATCTGAGCACAGCTGGGCCACGTATATACAGCATGGGGGTAGCTGTGATACCAGCCAGCTGCAACCCACGGCTATATAGGACCACAGGCGATGTTCTTGAGTCGATATATGTCGATCTGAGCACAGCTGGGCCCCGTATATGCAGCATGGGGGTAGCTCTGATACCAGCCAGATGCAACCTACGGCCATATAGGACCTACAGTGGATATATGTCGATGTGAGCACAGCTGGGCGCCGTATATACAGCATGGGGGTAGCTCTGATACCAGCCAGATGCAATCCACGGCCATATAGGACCTACAGGCGATGCTCTTGAGTCGATATATGTCGATCTGAGCACAGCTGGGCCACGCATATACAGCATGGAGGTAGCTGTGATACCAGCCAGCTGCAACCCACGGCTATATAGGACCTACAGGCGATGTTCTTGAGTCGATATATGTCGATCTGAGCACAGCTGGGCCCCGTATATGCAGCATGGGGGTAGCTCTGATACCAGCCAGATGCAACCTACGGCCATATAGGACCTACATTGGATATATGTCGATGTGAGCACAGCTGGGCGCCGTATATACAGCATGGGGGTAGCTCTGATACCAGCGAAATGCAATCCACGACCATATAGGACCTACAGGCGATGCTCTTGAGTCGATATATGTCGATCTGAGCACAGCTGGGCCACGTATATACAGCATGGGGGTAGCTGTGATACCAGCCAGCTGCAACCCACAGCTATATAGGACCTACAGGCGATGTTCTTGAGTCGATATATGTCGATCTGAGCACAGCTGGGCCCCGTATATGCAGCATGGGGGTAGCTCTGATACCAGCCAGATGCAACCCACGGCTATATAGGACCTACAGGCGATGTTCTTGAGTCGATATATGTCGATCTGAGCACAGCTGGGCCCCGTATATGCAGCATGGGGGTAGCTCTGATACCAGCCAGATGCAACCCACGGCCATATAGGACCTACAGTGGACATATGTCGATGTGAGCACAGCTGGGCGCCGTATATACAGCATGGGGGTAGCTCTGATACCAGCCAGATGCAATCCACGGCCATATATGACCTACAGGCGATGCTCTTGAGTCGATATATGTCGATCTGAGCACAGCTGGGCCACGTATATACAGCATGGGGGTAGCTGTGATACCAGCCAGCTGCAACCCACGGCTATATAGGACCCACAGGCGATGTTCTTGAGTCGATATATGTCGATCTGAACACAGCTGGGCCCCGTATATGCAGCATGGGGGTAGCTCTGATACCATCCAGATGCAACCTACGGCCATATAGGACCTACAGTGGATATATGTCGATGTGAGCACAGCTGGGCGCCGTATATACAGCATGGGGGTAGCTCTGATACCAGCCAGATGCAATCCACGGCCATATAGGACCTACAGGCGATGCTCTTGAGTCGATATATGTCGATCTGAGCACAGCTGGGCCACGTATATACAACATGGGGGTAGCTGTGATACCAGCCAGCTGCAACCCACAGCTATATAGGACCTACAGGCGATGTTCTTGAGTCGATATATGTCGATCTGAGCACAGCTGGGCCCCGTATATGCAGCATGGAGGTAGCTCTGATACCAGCCAGATGCAACCCACGGCCATATAGGACCTACAGTGGATATATGTCGATCTGAGCACAGCTAGGCGCCGTATATACAGCATGGGGGTAGCTCTAATACCAGCCAGATGCAACCCACGGCCATATAGGACCTACAGACGATGTTCTTGAGTCGATATATGTCGATCTGAGCACAGCTGGGTCACGTATATACAGCATGGGGGTAGCTGTGATACCAGCCAGCTGCAACCCACGGCTATATAGGACCACAGGCGATGTTCTTGAGTCGATATATGTCGATGTGAGCACAGCTGGGCCCCGTATATGCAGCATGGGGGTAGCTCTGATACCAGCCAGATACAACCCACGGCCATATAGGACCTACAGGCGATGCTCTTGAGTCGATATATGTCGATCTGAGCACAGCTGGGCCACGTATATACAGCATGGGGGTAGCTGTGATACCAGCCAGCTGCAACCCACGGCTATATAGGACCTACAGGCGATGTTCTTGAGTCGATATATGTCGATCTAAGCACAGCTGGGCCCCGTATATGCAGCATGGGGGTAGCTCTGATACCAGCCAGATGCAACCCACGGCCATATAGGACCTACAGTGGATATATGTCGATGTGAGCACAGCTGGGCGCCGTATATACAGCATGGGGGTAGCTCTAATACCAGCCAGATGCAACCCACGGCCATATAGGACCTACAGGCGATGTTCTTGAGTCGATATATGTCGATCTGAGCACAGCTCGGCCACGTATATACAGCATGGGGGTAGCTGTGATACCAGCCAGCTGCAACCCACGGCTATATAGGACCACAGGCGATGTTCTTGAGTCGATTTATGTCGATCTGAGCACAGCTGGGCGCCGTATATACAGCATGGGGGTAGCTCTGATACCAGCCAGATGCAATCCACGGCCATATAGGACCTACAGGCGATGCTCTTGAGTCGATATATGTCGATCTGAGCACAGCTCGGCCACGTATATACAGTATGGGGGTAGCTGTGATACCAGCCAGCTGCAACCCACGGCTATATAGGACCACAGGCGATGTTCTTGAGTCGATTTATGTCGATCTGAGCACAGCTGGGCGCCGTATATACAGCATGGGGGTAGCTCTGATACCAGCCAGATGCAATCCACGGCCATATAGGACCTACAGGCGATGCTCTTGAGTCGATATATGTCGATCTGAGCACAGCTGGGCCACGTATATACAGCATGGGGGTAGCTGTGATACCAGCCAGCTGCACCCCACGGCTATATAGGACCTACAGGCGATGTTCTTGAGTCGATATATGTCGATCTGAGCACAGCTGGGCGCCGTATATACAGCATGGGGGTAGCTCTGATACCAGCCAGATGCAATCCACGGCCATATAGGACCTACAGGCGATGCTCTTGAGTCGATATATGTCGATCTGAGCACAGCTGGGCCACGTATATACAGCATGGGGGTAGCTGTGATACCAGCCAGCTGCAACCCACGGCTATATAGGACCTACAGGCGATGTTCTTGAGTCGATATATGTCGATCTAAGCACAGCTGGGCCCCGTATATGCAGCATGGGGGTAGCTCTGATACCAGCCAGATGCAACCCACGGCCATATAGGACCTACAGTGGACATATGTCGATGTGAGCACAGCTGGGCGCCGTATATACAGCATGGGGGTAGCTCTGATACCAGCCAGATGCAATCCACGGCCATATATGACCTACAGGCGATGCTCTTGAGTCGATATATGTCGATCTGAGCACAGCTGGGCCACGTATATACAGCATGGGGGTAGCTGTGATACCAGCCAGCTGCAACCCACGGCTATATAGGACCCACAGGCGATGTTCTTGAGTCGATATATGTCGATCTGAACACAGCTGGGCCCCGTATATGCAGCATGGGGGTAGCTCTGATACCATCCAGATGCAACCTACGGCCATATAGGACCTACAGTGGATATATGTCGATGTGAGCACAGCTGGGCGCCGTATATACAGCATGGGGGTAGCTCTGATACCAGCCAGATGCAATCCACGGCCATATAGGACCTACAGGCGATGCTCTTGAGTCGATATATGTCGATCTGAGCACAGCTGGGCCACGTATATACAACATGGGGGTAGCTGTGATACCAGCCAGCTGCAACCCACAGCTATATAGGACCTACAGGCGATGTTCTTGAGTCGATATATGTCGATCTGAGCACAGCTGGGCCCCGTATATGCAGCATGGAGGTAGCTCTGATACCAGCCAGATGCAACCCACGGCCATATAGGACCTACAGTGGATATATGTCGATCTGAGCACAGCTAGGCGCCGTATATACAGCATGGGGGTAGCTCTAATACCAGCCAGATGCAACCCACGGCCATATAGGACCTACAGACGATGTTCTTGAGTCGATATATGTCGATCTGAGCACAGCTGGGTCACGTATATACAGCATGGGGGTAGCTGTGATACCAGCCAGCTGCAACCCACGGCTATATAGGACCACAGGCGATGTTCTTGAGTCGATATATGTCGATGTGAGCACAGCTGGGCCCCGTATATGCAGCATGGGGGTAGCTCTGATACCAGCCAGATACAACCCACGGCCATATAGGACCTACAGGCGATGCTCTTGAGTCGATATATGTCGATCTGAGCACAGCTGGGCCACGTATATACAGCATGGGGGTAGCTGTGATACCAGCCAGCTGCAACCCACGGCTATATAGGACCTACAGGCGATGTTCTTGAGTCGATATATGTCGATCTAAGCACAGCTGGGCCCCGTATATGCAGCATGGGGGTAGCTCTGATACCAGCCAGATGCAACCCACGGCCATATAGGACCTACAGTGGATATATGTCGATGTGAGCACAGCTGGGCGCCGTATATACAGCATGGGGGTAGCTCTAATACCAGCCAGATGCAACCCACGGCCATATAGGACCTACAGGCGATGTTCTTGAGTCGATATATGTCGATCTGAGCACAGCTCGGCCACGTATATACAGCATGGGGGTAGCTGTGATACCAGCCAGCTGCAACCCACGGCTATATAGGACCACAGGCGATGTTCTTGAGTCGATTTATGTCGATCTGAGCACAGCTGGGCGCCGTATATACAGCATGGGGGTAGCTCTGATACCAGCCAGATGCAATCCACGGCCATATAGGACCTACAGGCGATGCTCTTGAGTCGATATATGTCGATCTGAGCACAGCTCGGCCACGTATATACAGTATGGGGGTAGCTGTGATACCAGCCAGCTGCAACCCACGGCTATATAGGACCACAGGCGATGTTCTTGAGTCGATTTATGTCGATCTGAGCACAGCTGGGCGCCGTATATACAGCATGGGGGTAGCTCTGATACCAGCCAGATGCAATCCACGGCCATATAGGACCTACAGGCGATGCTCTTGAGTCGATATATGTCGATCTGAGCACAGCTGGGCCACGTATATACAGCATGGGGGTAGCTGTGATACCAGCCAGCTGCACCCCACGGCTATATAGGACCTACAGGCGATGTTCTTGAGTCGATATATGTCGATCTGAGCACAGCTGGGCGCCGTATATACAGCATGGGGGTAGCTCTGATACCAGCCAGATGCAATCCACGGCCATATAGGACCTACAGGCGATGCTCTTGAGTCGATATATGTCGATCTGAGCACAGCTGGGCCACGTATATACAGCATGGGGGTAGCTGTGATACCAGCCAGCTGCAACCCACGGCTATATAGGACCTACAGGCGATGTTCTTGAGTCGATATATGTCGATCTAAGCACAGCTGGGCCCCGTATATGCAGCATGGGGGTAGCTCTGATACCAGCCAGATGCAACCCACGGCCATATAGGACCTACAGTGGATATATGTCGATGTGAGCACAGCTGGGCGCCGTATATACAGCATGGGGGTAGCTCTAATAGCAGCCAGATGCAACCCACCGACATATAGGACCTACAGGCGATGCTCTTGAGTCGATATATGTCGATCTGAGCACAGCTGGGCCACGTATATACAGCATGGGGGTAGCTGTGATACCAGCCAGCTGCAACCCACGGCTATATAGGACCACAGGCGATGTTCTTGAGTCGATATATGTCGATCTGAGCACAGCTGGGCCCCGTATATGCAGCATGGCGGTAGCTCTGATACCAGCCAGATGCAACCTACGGCCATATAGGACCTACAGTGGATATATGTCGATGTGAGCACAGCTGGGCGCCGTATATACAGCATGGGGGTAGCTCTGATACCAGCCAGATGCAATCCACGGCCATATAGGACCTACAGGCGATGCTCTTGAGTCGATATATGTCGATCTGAGCACAGCTGGGCCACGTATATACAGCATGGAGGTAGCTGTGATACCAGCCAGCTGCAACCCACGGCTATATAGGACCTACAGGCGATGTTCTTGAGTCGATATATGTCGATCTGAGCACAGCTGGGCCCCGTATATGCAGCATGGGGGTAGCTCTGATACCAGCCAGATGCAACCTACGGCCATATAGGACCTACAGTGGATATATGTCGATGTGAGCACAGCTGGGCGCCGTATATACAGCATGGGGGTAGCTCTGATACCAGCCAGATGCAATCCACGACCATATAGGACCTACAGGCGATGCTCTTGAGTCGATATATGTCGATCTGAGCACAGCTGGGCCACGTATATACAGCATGGGGGTAGCTGTGATACCAGCCAGCTGCAACCCACAGCTATATAGGACCTACAGGCGATGTTCTTGAGTCGATATATGTCGATCTGAGCACAGCTGGGCCCCGTATATGCAGCATGGGGGTAGCTCTGATACCAGCCAGATGCAACCCACGGCTATATAGGACCTACAGGCGATGTTCTTGAGTCGATATATGTCGATCTGAGCACAGCTGGGCCCCGTATATGCAGCATGGGGGTAGCTCTGATACCAGCCAGATGCAACCCACGGCCATATAGGACCTACAGTGGATATATGTCGATGTGAGCACAGCTGGGCCCCGTATATGCAGCATGGGGGTAGCTCTGATACCAGCCAGATGCAACCCACGGCTATATAGGACCCACAGGCGATGTTCTTGAGTCGATATATGTCGATCTGAGCACAGCTGGGCCCCGTATATGCAGCATGGGGGTAGCTCTGATACCAGCCAGATGCAACCCACGGCCATATAGGACCTACAGTGGATATATGTCGATGTGAGCACAGCTGGGCCCCGTATATGCAGCATTGGGGTAGCTCTGATACCAGCCAGATGCAACCCACGGCTATATAGGACCCACAGGCGATGTTCTTGAGTCGATATATGTCGATCTGAGCACAGCTGGGCCCCGTATATGCAGCATGGGGGTAGCTCTGATACCATCCAGATGCAACCTACGGCCATATAGGACCTACAGGCGATGCTCTTGAGTCGATATATGTCAATCTGAGCACAGCTGGGCCACGTATATACAACATGGGGGTAGCTGTGATACCAGCCAGCTGCAACCCACGGCTATATAGGACCTACAGGCGATGTTCTTGAGTCGATATATGTCGATCTAAGCACAGCTGGGCCCCGTATATGCAGCATGGGGGTAGCTCTGATACCAGCCAGATGCAACCCACGGCCATATAGGACCTACAGTGGATATATGTCGATGTGAGCACAGCTGGGCGCCGTATATACAGCATGGGGGTAGCTCTAATACCAGCCAGATGCAACCCACGGCCATATAGGACCTACAGGCGATGTTCTTGAGTCGATATATGTCGATCTGAGCACAGCTCGGCCACGTATATACAGCATGGGGGTAGCTGTGATACCAGCCAGCTGCAACCCACGGCTATATAGGACCACAGGCGATGTTCTTGAGTCGATTTATGTCGATCTGAGCACAGCTGGGCGCCGTATATACAGCATGGGGGTAGCTCTGATACCAGCCAGATGCAATCCACGGCCATATAGGACCTACAGGCGATGCTCTTGAGTCGATATATGTCGATCTGAGCACAGCTCGGCCACGTATATACAGTATGGGGGTAGCTGTGATACCAGCCAGCTGCAACCCACGGCTATATAGGACCACAGGCGATGTTCTTGAGTCGATTTATGTCGATCTGAGCACAGCTGGGCGCCGTATATACAGCATGGGGGTAGCTCTGATACCAGCCAGATGCAATCCACGGCCATATAGGACCTACAGGCGATGCTCTTGAGTCGATATATGTCGATCTGAGCACAGCTGGGCCACGTATATACAGCATGGGGGTAGCTGTGATACCAGCCAGCTGCACCCCACGGCTATATAGGACCTACAGGCGATGTTCTTGAGTCGATATATGTCGATCTGAGCACAGCTGGGCGCCGTATATACAGCATGGGGGTAGCTCTGATACCAGCCAGATGCAATCCACGGCCATATAGGACCTACAGGCGATGCTCTTGAGTCGATATATGTCGATCTGAGCACAGCTGGGCCACGTATATACAGCATGGGGGTAGCTGTGATACCAGCCAGCTGCAACCCACGGCTATATAGGACCTACAGGCGATGTTCTTGAGTCGATATATGTCGATCTAAGCACAGCTGGGCCCCGTATATGCAGCATGGGGGTAGCTCTGATACCAGCCAGATGCAACCCACGGCCATATAGGACCTACAGTGGATATATGTCGATGTGAGCACAGCTGGGCGCCGTATATACAGCATGGGGGTAGCTCTAATAGCAGCCAGATGCAACCCACCGACATATAGGACCTACAGGCGATGCTCTTGAGTCGATATATGTCGATCTGAGCACAGCTGGGCCACGTATATACAGCATGGGGGTAGCTGTGATACCAGCCAGCTGCAACCCACGGCTATATAGGACCACAGGCGATGTTCTTGAGTCGATATATGTCGATCTGAGCACAGCTGGGCCCCGTATATGCAGCATGGCGGTAGCTCTGATACCAGCCAGATGCAACCTACGGCCATATAGGACCTACAGTGGATATATGTCGATGTGAGCACAGCTGGGCGCCGTATATACAGCATGGGGGTAGCTCTGATACCAGCCAGATGCAATCCACGGCCATATAGGACCTACAGGCGATGCTCTTGAGTCGATATATGTCGATCTGAGCACAGCTGGGCCACGTATATACAGCATGGAGGTAGCTGTGATACCAGCCAGCTGCAACCCACGGCTATATAGGACCTACAGGCGATGTTCTTGAGTCGATATATGTCGATCTGAGCACAGCTGGGCCCCGTATATGCAGCATGGGGGTAGCTCTGATACCAGCCAGATGCAACCTACGGCCATATAGGACCTACAGTGGATATATGTCGATGTGAGCACAGCTGGGCGCCGTATATACAGCATGGGGGTAGCTCTGATACCAGCCAGATGCAATCCACGACCATATAGGACCTACAGGCGATGCTCTTGAGTCGATATATGTCGATCTGAGCACAGCTGGGCCACGTATATACAGCATGGGGGTAGCTGTGATACCAGCCAGCTGCAACCCACAGCTATATAGGACCTACAGGCGATGTTCTTGAGTCGATATATGTCGATCTGAGCACAGCTGGGCCCCGTATATGCAGCATGGGGGTAGCTCTGATACCAGCCAGATGCAACCCACGGCTATATAGGACCTACAGGCGATGTTCTTGAGTCGATATATGTCGATCTGAGCACAGCTGGGCCCCGTATATGCAGCATGGGGGTAGCTCTGATACCAGCCAGATGCAACCCACGGCCATATAGGACCTACAGTGGATATATGTCGATGTGAGCACAGCTGGGCCCCGTATATGCAGCATGGGGGTAGCTCTGATACCAGCCAGATGCAACCCACGGCTATATAGGACCCACAGGCGATGTTCTTGAGTCGATATATGTCGATCTGAGCACAGCTGGGCCCCGTATATGCAGCATGGGGGTAGCTCTGATACCAGCCAGATGCAACCCACGGCCATATAGGACCTACAGTGGATATATGTCGATGTGAGCACAGCTGGGCCCCGTATATGCAGCATTGGGGTAGCTCTGATACCAGCCAGATGCAACCCACGGCTATATAGGACCCACAGGCGATGTTCTTGAGTCGATATATGTCGATCTGAGCACAGCTGGGCCCCGTATATGCAGCATGGGGGTAGCTCTGATACCATCCAGATGCAACCTACGGCCATATAGGACCTACAGGCGATGCTCTTGAGTCGATATATGTCAATCTGAGCACAGCTGGGCCACGTATATACAACATGGGGGTAGCTGTGATACCAGCCAGCTGCAACCCACAGCTATATAGGACCTACAGACGATGTTCTTGAGTCGATATATGTCGATCTGAGCACAGCTGGGCCCCGTATATGCAGCATGGGGGTAGCTCTGATACCAGCCAGATGCAACCCACGGCCATATAGGAACTGCAGTGGATAAATGTCGATCTGAGCACAGCTAGGCGCCGTATATACAGCATGGGGGTAGCTCTAATACCAGCCATATGCAACCCACGTCCATATAGGACCTACAGACGATGTTCTTGAGTCGATATATGTCGATCTGAGCACAGCTGGGCCCCGTATATGCAGCATGGGGGTAGCTCTGATACCAGCCAGATACAACCCACGGCCATATAGGACCTACAGGCGATGCTCTTGAGTCGATATATGTCGATCTGAGCACAGCTGGGCCACGTATATACAGCATGGGGGTAGCTGTGATACCAGCCAGCTGCAACCCACGGCTATATAGGACCTACAGGCGATGTTCTTGAGTCGATATATGTCGATCTGAGCACAGCTGGGTCACGTATATACAGCATGGGGGTAGCTGTGATACCAGCCAGCTGCAACCCACGGCTATATAGGACCTACAGGCGATGCTCTTGAGTCGATATATGTCGATCTGAGCACAGCTGGGCCACGTATATACAACATGGGGGTAGCTGTGATACCAGCCAGCTGCAACCCACAGCTATATAGGACCTACAGGCGATGTTCTTGAGTCGGTATATGTCGATCTGAGCACAGCTGGGCCCCGTATATGCAGCATGGGGGTAGCTCTGATACCAGCCAGATGCAACCCACGGCCATATAGGAACTACAGTGGATAAATGTCGATCTGAGCACAGCTAGGCGCCGTATATACAGCATGGGGGTAGCTCTAATACCAGCCAGATGCAACCCACGGCCATAAAGGACCTACAGACGATGTTCTTGAGTCGATATATGTCGATCTGAGCACAGCTGGGTCACGTATATACAGCATGGGGGTAGCTGTGATACCAGCCATCTGCAACCCACGGCTATATAGGACCACAGGCGATGTTCTTGAGTCGATATATGTCGATCTGAGCACAGCTGGGCCCCGTATATGCAGCATGGGGGTAGCTCTGATACCAGCCAGATACAACCCACGGCCATATAGGACCTACAGGCGATGCTCTTGAGTCGATATATGTCAATCTGAGCACAGCTGGGCCACGTATATACAGCATGGGGGTAGCTGTGATACCAGCCAGCTGCAACCCACAGCTATATAGGACCTACAGGCGATGTTCTTGAGTCGATATATGTCGATCTGAGCACAGCTGGGCGCCGTATATGCAGCATGGGGGTAGCTCTGATACCAGCCAGATGCAACCCACGGCTATATAGGACCTACAGGCGATGTTCTTGAGTCGATATATGTCGATCTGAGCACAGCTGGGCCCCGTATATGCAGCATGGGGGTAGCTCTAATACCAGCCAGATGCAACCCACGGACATATAGGACCTACAGGCGATGCTCTTGAGTCGATATATGTCGATCTGAGCACAGCTGGGCCACGTATATACAGCATGGGGGTAGCTGTGATACCAGCCAGCTGCAACCCACGGCTACATAGGACCACAGGCGATGTTCTTGAGTCGATATATGTCGATCTGAGCACAGCTGGGCCCCGTATATGCAGCATGGGGGTAGCTCTGATACCAGCCAGATGCAACCTACGGCCATATAGGACCTACAGTGGATATATGTCGATGTGAGCACAGCTGGGCGCCGTATATACAGCATGGGGGTAGCTCTGATACCAGCCAGATGCAATCCACGGCCATATAGGACCTACAGGCGATGCTCTTGAGTCGATATATGTCGATCTGAGCACAGCTGGGCCACGTATATACAGCATGGAGGTAGCTGTGATACCAGCCAGCTGCAACCCACGGCTATATAGGACCCACAGGCGATGTTCTTGAGTCGATATATGTCGATCTGAGCACAGCTGGGCCCCGTATATGCAGCATGGGGGTAGCTCTGATACCATCCAGATGCAACCTACGGCCATATAGGACATACAGTGGATATATGTCGATGTGAGCACAGCTGGGCGCCGTATATACAGCATGGGGGTAGCTCTGATACCAGCCAGATGCAATCCACGGCCATATAGGACCTACAGGCGATGCTCTTGAGTCGATATATGTCGATCTGAGCACAGCTGGGCCACGTATATACAACATGGGGGTAGCTGTGATACCAGCCAGCTGCAACCCACAGCTATATAGGACCTACAGGCGATGTTCTTGAGTCGATATATGTCGATCTGAGCACAGCTGGGCCCCGTATATGCAGCATGGAGGTAGCTCTGATACCAGCCAGATGCAACCCACGGCCATATAGGACCTACAGTGGATATATGTCGATCTGAGCACAGCTAGGCGCCGTATATACAGCATGGGGGTAGCTCTAATACCAGCCAGATGCAACCCACGGCCATATAGGACCTACAGACGATGTTCTTGAGTCGATATATGTCGATCTGAGCACAGCTGGGTCACGTATATACAGCATGGGGGTAGCTGTGATACCAGCCAGCTGCAACCCACGGCTATATAGGACCACAGGCGATGTTCTTGAGTCGATATATGTCGATCTGAGCACAGCTGGGCCCCGTATATGCAGCATGGGGGTAGCTCTGATACCAGCCAGATACAACCCACGGCCATATAGGACCTACAGGCGATGCTCTTGAGTCGATATATGACGATCTGAGCACAGCTGGGCCACGTATATACAGCATGGGGGTAGCTGTGATACCAGCCAGCTGCAACCCACGGCTATATAGGACCTACAGGCGATGTTCTTGAGTCGATATATGTCGATCTAAGCACAGCTGGGCCCCGTATATGCAGCATGGGGGTAGCTCTGATACCAGCCAGATGCAACCCACGGCCATATAGGACCTACAGTGGATATATGTCGATGTGAGCACAGCTGGGCGCCGTATATACAGCATGGGGGTAGCTCTAATACCAGCCAGATGCAACCCACGGCCATATAGGACCTACAGGCGATGTTCTTGAGTCGATATATGTCGATCTGAGCACAGCTCGGCCACGTATATACAGCATGGGGGTAGCTGTGATACCAGCCAGCTGCAACCCACGGCTATATAGGACCACAGGCGATGTTCTTGAGTCGATTTATGTCGATCTGAGCACAGCTGGGCCCCGTATGTGCAGCATGGGGTAGCTCTGATACCAGCCAGATGCAACCTACGGCCATATAGGACCTACAGTGGATATATGTCGATGTGAGCACAGCTGGGCGCCGTATATACAGCATGGGGGTAGCTCTGATTCCAGCCAGATGCAATCCACGGCCATATAGGACCTACAGGCGATGCTCTTGAGTCGATATATGTCGATCTGAGCACAGCTGGGCCACGTATATACAGCATGGGGGTAGCTGTGATACCAGCCAGCTGCAACCCACGGCTATATAGGACCTACAGGCGATGTTCTTGAGTCGATATATGTCGATCTGAGCACAGCTGGGCCCCGTATATGCAGCATGGGGGTAGCTCTGATACCAGCCAGATGCAACCTACAACCATATAGGACCTACAGTGGATATATGTCGATGTGAGCACAGCTGGGCGCCGTATATACAGCATGGGGGTAGCTCTAATACCAGCCAGGTGCAACCCACGGACATATAGGACCTACAGGCGATGCTCTTGAGTCGATATATGTCGATCTGAGCACAGCTGGGCCACGTATATACAGCATGGGGGTAGCTGTGATACCAGCCAGCTGCAACCCACGGCTACATAGGACCACAGGCGATGTTCTTGAGTCGATATATGTCGATCTGAGCACAGCTGGGCCCCGTATATGCAGCATGGGGGTAGCTCTGATACCAGCCAGATGCAACCTACGGCCATATAGGACCTACAGTGGATATATGTCGATGTGAGCACAGCTGGGCGCCGTATATACAGCATGGGGGTAGCTCTGATACCAGCCAGATGCAATCCACGGCCATATAGGACCTACAGGCGATGCTCTTGAGTCGATATATGTCGATCTGAGCACAGTTGGGCCACGTATATACAGCATGGAGGTAGCTGTGATACCAGCCAGCTGCAACCCACGGCTATATAGGACCTACAGGCGATGTTCTTGAGTCGATATATGTCGATCTGAGCACAGCTGGGCCCCGTATATGCAGCATGGGGGTAGCTCTGATACCAGCCAGATGCAACCTACGGCCATATAGGACCTACAGTGGATATATGTCGATGTGAGCACAGCTGGGCGCCGTATATACAGCATGGGGGTAGCTCTGATACCAGCCAGATGCAATCCACGACCATATAGGACCTACAGGCGATGCTCTTGAGTCGATATATGTCGATCTGAGCACAGCTGGGCCACGTATATACAGCATGGGGGTAGCTGTGATACCAGCCAGCTGCAACCCACAGCTATATAGGACCTACAGGCGATGTTCTTGAGTCGATATATGTCGATCTGAGCACAGCTGGGCGCCGTATATGCAGCATGGGGGTAGCTCTGATACCAGCCAGATGCAACCCACGGCTATATAGGACCTACAGGCGATGTTCTTGAGTCGATATATGTCGATCTGAGCACAGCTGGGCCCCGTATATGCAGCATGGGGGTAGCTCTAATACCAGCCAGATGCAACCCACGGACATATAGGACCTACAGGCGATGCTCTTGAGTCGATATATGTCGATCTGAGCACAGCTGGGCCACGTATATACAGCATGGGGGTAGCTGTGATACCAGCCAGCTGCAACCCACGGCTATATAGGACCACAGGCGATGTTCTTGAGTCGATATATGTCGATCTGAGCACAGCTGGGCCCCGTATATGCAGCATGGGGGTAGCTCTGATACCAGCCAGATGCAACCTACGGCCATATAGGACCTACAGTGGATATATGTCGATGTGAGCACAGCTGGGCGCCGTATATACAGCATGGGGGTAGCTCTGATGCCAGCCAGATGCAATCCACGGCCATATAGGACCTACAGGCGATGCTCTTGAGTCGATATATGTCGATCTGAGCACAGCTGGGCCACGCATATACAGCATGGAGGTAGCTGTGATACCAGCCAGCTGCAACCCACGGCTATATAGGACCTACAGGCGATGTTCTTGAGTCGATATATGTCGATCTGAGCACAGCTGGGCCCCGTATATGCAGCATGGGGGTAGCTCTGATACCAGCCAGATGCAACCTACGGCCATATAGGACCTACATTGGATATATGTCGATGTGAGCACAGCTGGGCGCCGTATATACAGCATGGGGGTAGCTCTGATACCAGCGAAATGCAATCCACGACCATATAGGACCTACAGGCGATGCTCTTGAGTCGATATATGTCGATCTGAGCACAGCTGGGCCACGTATATACAGCATGGGGGTAGCTGTGATACCAGCCAGCTGCAACCCACAGCTATATAGGACCTACAGGCGATGTTCTTGAGTCGATATATGTCGATCTGAGCACAGCTGGGCCCCGTATATGCAGCATGGGGGTAGCTCTGATACCAGCCAGATGCAACCCACGGCTATATAGGACCTACAGGCGATGTTCTTGAGTCGATATATGTCGATCTGAGCACAGCTGGGCCCCGTATATGCAGCATGGGGGTAGCTCTGATACCAGCCAGATGCAACCCACGGCCATATAGGACCTACAGTGGACATATGTCGATGTGAGCACAGCTGGGCGCCGTATATACAGCATGGGGGTAGCTCTGATACCAGCCAGATGCAATCCACGGCCATATATGACCTACAGGCGATGCTCTTGAGTCGATATATGTCGATCTGAGCACAGCTGGGCCACGTATATACAGCATGGGGGTAGCTGTGATACCAGCCAGCTGCAACCCACGGCTATATAGGACCCACAGGCGATGTTCTTGAGTCGATATATGTCGATCTGAACACAGCTGGGCCCCGTATATGCAGCATGGGGGTAGCTCTGATACCATCCAGATGCAACCTACGGCCATATAGGACCTACAGTGGATATATGTCGATGTGAGCACAGCTGGGCGCCGTATATACAGCATGGGGGTAGCTCTGATACCAGCCAGATGCAATCCACGGCCATATAGGACCTACAGGCGATGCTCTTGAGTCGATATATGTCGATCTGAGCACAGCTGGGCCACGTATATACAACATGGGGGTAGCTGTGATACCAGCCAGCTGCAACCCACAGCTATATAGGACCTACAGGCGATGTTCTTGAGTCGATATATGTCGATCTGAGCACAGCTGGGCCCCGTATATGCAGCATGGAGGTAGCTCTGATACCAGCCAGATGCAACCCACGGCCATATAGGACCTACAGTGGATATATGTCGATCTGAGCACAGCTAGGCGCCGTATATACAGCATGGGGGTAGCTCTAATACCAGCCAGATGCAACCCACGGCCATATAGGACCTACAGACGATGTTCTTGAGTCGATATATGTCGATCTGAGCACAGCTGGGTCACGTATATACAGCATGGGGGTAGCTGTGATACCAGCCAGCTGCAACCCACGGCTATATAGGACCACAGGCGATGTTCTTGAGTCGATATATGTCGATGTGAGCACAGCTGGGCCCCGTATATGCAGCATGGGGGTAGCTCTGATACCAGCCAGATACAACCCACGGCCATATAGGACCTACAGGCGATGCTCTTGAGTCGATATATGTCGATCTGAGCACAGCTGGGCCACGTATATACAGCATGGGGGTAGCTGTGATACCAGCCAGCTGCAACCCACGGCTATATAGGACCTACAGGCGATGTTCTTGAGTCGATATATGTCGATCTAAGCACAGCTGGGCCCCGTATATGCAGCATGGGGGTAGCTCTGATACCAGCCAGATGCAACCCACGGCCATATAGGACCTACAGTGGATATATGTCGATGTGAGCACAGCTGGGCGCCGTATATACAGCATGGGGGTAGCTCTAATACCAGCCAGATGCAACCCACGGCCATATAGGACCTACAGGCGATGTTCTTGAGTCGATATATGTCGATCTGAGCACAGCTCGGCCACGTATATACAGCATGGGGGTAGCTGTGATACCAGCCAGCTGCAACCCACGGCTATATAGGACCACAGGCGATGTTCTTGAGTCGATTTATGTCGATCTGAGCACAGCTGGGCGCCGTATATACAGCATGGGGGTAGCTCTGATACCAGCCAGATGCAATCCACGGCCATATAGGACCTACAGGCGATGCTCTTGAGTCGATATATGTCGATCTGAGCACAGCTCGGCCACGTATATACAGTATGGGGGTAGCTGTGATACCAGCCAGCTGCAACCCACGGCTATATAGGACCACAGGCGATGTTCTTGAGTCGATTTATGTCGATCTGAGCACAGCTGGGCGCCGTATATACAGCATGGGGGTAGCTCTGATACCAGCCAGATGCAATCCACGGCCATATAGGACCTACAGGCGATGCTCTTGAGTCGATATATGTCGATCTGAGCACAGCTGGGCCACGTATATACAGCATGGGGGTAGCTGTGATACCAGCCAGCTGCACCCCACGGCTATATAGGACCTACAGGCGATGTTCTTGAGTCGATATATGTCGATCTGAGCACAGCTGGGCGCCGTATATACAGCATGGGGGTAGCTCTGATACCAGCCAGATGCAATCCACGGCCATATAGGACCTACAGGCGATGCTCTTGAGTCGATATATGTCGATCTGAGCACAGCTGGGCCACGTATATACAGCATGGGGGTAGCTGTGATACCAGCCAGCTGCAACCCACGGCTATATAGGACCTACAGGCGATGTTCTTGAGTCGATATATGTCGATCTAAGCACAGCTGGGCCCCGTATATGCAGCATGGGGGTAGCTCTGATACCAGCCAGATGCAACCCACGGCCATATAGGACCTACAGTGGATATATGTCGATGTGAGCACAGCTGGGCGCCGTATATACAGCATGGGGGTAGCTCTAATAGCAGCCAGATGCAACCCACCGACATATAGGACCTACAGGCGATGCTCTTGAGTCGATATATGTCGATCTGAGCACAGCTGGGCCACGTATATACAGCATGGGGGTAGCTGTGATACCAGCCAGCTGCAACCCACGGCTATATAGGACCACAGGCGATGTTCTTGAGTCGATATATGTCGATCTGAGCACAGCTGGGCCCCGTATATGCAGCATGGCGGTAGCTCTGATACCAGCCAGATGCAACCTACGGCCATATAGGACCTACAGTGGATATATGTCGATGTGAGCACAGCTGGGCGCCGTATATACAGCATGGGGGTAGCTCTGATACCAGCCAGATGCAATCCACGGCCATATAGGACCTACAGGCGATGCTCTTGAGTCGATATATGTCGATCTGAGCACAGCTGGGCCACGTATATACAGCATGGAGGTAGCTGTGATACCAGCCAGCTGCAACCCACGGCTATATAGGACCTACAGGCGATGTTCTTGAGTCGATATATGTCGATCTGAGCACAGCTGGGCCCCGTATATGCAGCATGGGGGTAGCTCTGATACCAGCCAGATGCAACCTACGGCCATATAGGACCTACAGTGGATATATGTCGATGTGAGCACAGCTGGGCGCCGTATATACAGCATGGGGGTAGCTCTGATACCAGCCAGATGCAATCCACGACCATATAGGACCTACAGGCGATGCTCTTGAGTCGATATATGTCGATCTGAGCACAGCTGGGCCACGTATATACAGCATGGGGGTAGCTGTGATACCAGCCAGCTGCAACCCACAGCTATATAGGACCTACAGGCGATGTTCTTGAGTCGATATATGTCGATCTGAGCACAGCTGGGCCCCGTATATGCAGCATGGGGGTAGCTCTGATACCAGCCAGATGCAACCCACGGCTATATAGGACCTACAGGCGATGTTCTTGAGTCGATATATGTCGATCTGAGCACAGCTGGGCCCCGTATATGCAGCATGGGGGTAGCTCTGATACCAGCCAGATGCAACCCACGGCCATATAGGACCTACAGTGGATATATGTCGATGTGAGCACAGCTGGGCCCCGTATATGCAGCATGGGGGTAGCTCTGATACCAGCCAGATGCAACCCACGGCTATATAGGACCCACAGGCGATGTTCTTGAGTCGATATATGTCGATCTGAGCACAGCTGGGCCCCGTATATGCAGCATGGGGGTAGCTCTGATACCAGCCAGATGCAACCCACGGCCATATAGGACCTACAGTGGATATATGTCGATGTGAGCACAGCTGGGCCCCGTATATGCAGCATTGGGGTAGCTCTGATACCAGCCAGATGCAACCCACGGCTATATAGGACCCACAGGCGATGTTCTTGAGTCGATATATGTCGATCTGAGCACAGCTGGGCCCCGTATATGCAGCATGGGGGTAGCTCTGATACCATCCAGATGCAACCTACGGCCATATAGGACCTACAGGCGATGCTCTTGAGTCGATATATGTCAATCTGAGCACAGCTGGGCCACGTATATACAACATGGGGGTAGCTGTGATACCAGCCAGCTGCAACCCACAGCTATATAGGACCTACAGACGATGTTCTTGAGTCGATATATGTCGATCTGAGCACAGCTGGGCCCCGTATATGCAGCATGGGGGTAGCTCTGATACCAGCCAGATGCAACCCACGGCCATATAGGAACTGCAGTGGATAAATGTCGATCTGAGCACAGCTAGGCGCCGTATATACAGCATGGGGGTAGCTCTAATACCAGCCATATGCAACCCACGTCCATATAGGACCTACAGACGATGTTCTTGAGTCGATATATGTCGATCTGAGCACAGCTGGGCCCCGTATATGCAGCATGGGGGTAGCTCTGATACCAGCCAGATACAACCCACGGCCATATAGGACCTACAGGCGATGCTCTTGAGTCGATATATGTCGATCTGAGCACAGCTGGGCCACGTATATACAGCATGGGGGTAGCTGTGATACCAGCCAGCTGCAACCCACGGCTATATAGGACCTACAGGCGATGTTCTTGAGTCGATATATGTCGATCTGAGCACAGCTGGGTCACGTATATACAGCATGGGGGTAGCTGTGATACCAGCCAGCTGCAACCCACGGCTATATAGGACCTACAGGCGATGCTCTTGAGTCGATATATGTCGATCTGAGCACAGCTGGGCCACGTATATACAACATGGGTGTAGCTGTGATACCAGCCAGCTGCAACCCACAGCTATATAGGACCTACAGGCGATGTTCTTGAGTCGGTATATGTCGATCTGAGCACAGCTGGGCCCCGTATATGCAGCATGGGGGTAGCTCTGATACCAGCCAGATGCAACCCACGGCCATATAGGAACTACAGTGGATAAATGTCGATCTGAGCACAGCTAGGCGCCGTATATACAGCATGGGGGTAGCTCTAATACCAGCCAGATGCAACCCACGGCCATAAAGGACCTACAGACGATGTTCTTGAGTCGATATATGTCGATCTGAGCACAGCTGGGTCACGTATATACAGCATGGGGGTAGCTGTGATACCAGCCATCTGCAACCCACGGCTATATAGGACCACAGGCGATGTTCTTGAGTCGATATATGTCGATCTGAGCACAGCTGGGCCCCGTATATGCAGCATGGGGGTAGCTCTGATACCAGCCAGATACAACCCACGGCCATATAGGACCTACAGGCGATGCTCTTGAGTCGATATATGTCGATCTGAGCACAGCTGGGCCACGTATATACAGCATGGGGGTAGCTGTGATACCAGCCAGCTGCAACCCACGGCTATATAGGACCTACAGGCGATGTTCTTGAGTCGATATATGTCGATCTAAGCACAGCTGGGCCCCGATATGCAGCATGGGGGTAGCTCTGATACCAGCCAGATGCAACCCACGGCCATATAGGACCTACAGTGGATATATGTCGATGTGAGCACAGCTGGGCGCCGTATATACAGCATGGGGGTAGCTCTAATACCAGCCAGATGCAACCCACGGCCATATAGGACCTACAGGCGATGTTCTTGAGTCGATATATGTCGATCTGAGCACAGCTCGGCCACGTATATACAGCATGGGGGTAGCTGTGATACCAGCCAGCTGCAACCCACGGCTATATAGGACCACAGGCGATGTTCTTGAGTCGATTTATGTCGATCTGAGCACAGCTGGGCCCCGTATGTGCAGCATGGGGGTAGCTCTGATACCAGCCAGATGCAACCTACGGCCATATAGGACCTACAGTGGATATATGTCGATGTGAGCACAGCTGGGCGCCGTATATACAGCATGGGGGTAGCTCTGATACCAGCCAGATGCAATACACGGCCATATAGGACCTACAGGCGATGCTCTTGAGTCGATATATGTCGATCTGAGCACAGCTGGGCCACGTATATACAGCATGGGGGTAGCTGTGATACCAGCCAGCTGCAACCCACAGCTATATAGGACCTACAGGCGATGTTCTTGAGTCGATATATGTCGATCTGAGCACAGCTGGGCCCCGTTTATGCAGCATGGGGGTAGCTCTGATACCAGCCAGATGCAACCCACGGCCATATAGGACCTACAGTGGATATATGTCGATCTGAGCACAGCTGGGCGCCGTATATACAGCATGGGGGTAGCTCTAATACCAGCCAGATGCAACCCACGGCCATATAGGACCTACAGGCGATGCTCTTGAGTCGATATATGTCGATCTGAGCACAGCTGGGCCATGTATATACAGCATGGGGGTAGCTGTGATACCAGCCAGCTGCAATCCACGGCTATATAAGACCTACAGGCTATGTTCTTGAGTTGATATATGTCGATTTGAGCACAGCTGGGCCCCGTATATGCAGCATGGGGGTAGCTCTGATACCAGCCAGATGCAACCCACGGCCATATAGGACCTACAGTGGATATATGTCGATGTGAGCACAGCTGGGCGCCGTATATACAGCATGGGGGTGGCTCTAATACCAGCCAGATGCAACCCACGGCCATATAGGACCTACAGGCGATGTTCTTGAGTCGATATATGTCGATCTGAGCACAGCTGGGCCACGTATATACAGCATGGGGGTAGCTGTGATACCAGCCAGCTGCAACCCACGGCTATATAGGACCACAGGCGATGTTCTTGAGTCGATATATGTCGATCTGAGCACAGCTGGGCCCCGTATATGCAGCATTGGGGTAGCTCTGATACCAGCCAGATGCAACCCACGGCCATATAGGAGCTACAGGCGATGCTCTTGAGTCGATATATGTCGATCTGAGCACAGCTGGGCCACGTATATACAGCATGGGGGTAGCTGTGATACCAGCCAGCTGCAACCCACGGCTATATAGGACCTACAGGCGATGTTCTTGAGTCGATATATGTCGATCTAAGCACAGCTGGGCCCCGTATATGCAGCATGGGGGTAGCTCTGATACCAGCCAGATGCAACCCACGGCCATATAGGACCTACAGTGGATATATGTCGATGTGAGCACAGCTGGGCGCCGTATATACAGCATGGGGGTAGCTCTAATACCAGCC
The DNA here is from genome assembly GCA_963942505.1 of Lordithon lunulatus. Taxonomy (NCBI): domain Eukaryota; kingdom Metazoa; phylum Arthropoda; class Insecta; order Coleoptera; family Staphylinidae; genus Lordithon; species Lordithon lunulatus. The sequence goes on along the minus strand of CAWWDN010000136.1, from coordinate 506 downwards.
AGATGCAACCCACGGACATATAGGACCTACAGGCGATGCTCTTGAGTCGATATATGTCGATCTGAGCACAGCTGGGCCACGTATATACAGCATGGGGGTAGCTGTGATACCAGCCAGCTACAACCCACGGCTATATGGACCACAGGCGATGTTCTTGAGTCGATATATGTCGATCTGAGCACAGCTGGGCCCCGTATATGCAGCATGGGGGTAGCTCTGATACCAGCCAGATGCAACCTACGGCCATATAGGACCTACAGTGGATATATGTCGATGTGAGCACAGCTGGCGCCGTATATACAGCATGGGGGTAGCTCTGATACCAGCCAGATGCAATCCACGACCATATAGGACCTACAGGCGATGCTCTTGAGTCGATATATGTCGATCTGAGCACAGCTGGGCCACGTATATACAGCATGGGGGTAGCTGTGATACCAGCCAGCTGCAACCCACAGCTATATAGGACCTACAGGCGATGTTCTTGAGTCGATATATGTCGATCT
>CAWWDN010000135.1:0-145414 GCA_963942505.1 Lordithon lunulatus | reverse complement strand
GTGGGTTGCATCTGGCTGGTATTAGAGCTACCCCCATGCTGTATATACGGCGCCCAGCTGTGCTCAGATCGACATATATCCACTGTAGGTCCTATATAGCCGTGGGTTGCATCTGGCTGGTAGCAGAGCTACCCCCATGCTGCATATACGGGGCCCAGCTGTGCTCAGATCGACATATATCGACTCAGGAACATCGCCTGTAGGTCCTATATAGCCGTGGGTTGCAGCTGGCTGGTATCACAGCTACCCCCATGCTGTATATACGTGGCCCAGCTGTGCTCAGATCGACATATATCGACTCAAGAGCATCGCCTGTAGGTCCTATATGGCCGTGGGTTGCATCTGGCTGGTATTAGATCTACCCCCATGCTGTATATACGGCGCCCAGCTGTGCTCAGATCGACATATATCCACTGTAGGTCCTATATGGCCGTGGGTTGCATCTGGCTGGTATCAGAGCTACCCCCATGCTGCATATACGGGGCCCAGCTGTGCTCAGATCGACATATATCGACTCAAGAACATCGCCTGTAGGTCCTATATAGCTGTGGGTTGCAGCTGGCTGGTATCACAGCTACCCCCATGCTGTATATACGTGGCCCAGCTGTGCTCAGATCGACATATATCGACTCAAGAACATCGCCTGTAGGTCCTATATGGCCGTGGGTTGCATCTGGCTGGTATTAGAGCTACCCCCATGCTGTATATACGGCGCCCAGCTGTGCTCACATCGACATATATCCACTGTAGGTCCTATATGGCCGTGGGTTGCATCTGGCTGGTATCAGAGCTACCCCCATGCTGCATATACGGGGCCCAGCTGTGCTCAGATCGACATATATCGACTCAAGAACATCGCCTGTAGGTCCTATATAGCTGTGGGTTGCAGCTGGCTGGTATCACAGCTACCCCCATGCTGTATATACGTGGCCCAGCTGTGCTCAGATCGACATATATCGACTCAAGAGCATCGCCTGTAGGTCCTATATGGCCGTGGGTTGCATCTGGCTGGTATTAGAGCTACCCCCATGCTGTATATACGGCGCCCAGCTGTGCTCAGATCGACATATATCCACTGTAGGTCCTATATGGCCGTGGGTTGCATCTGGCTGGTATCAGAGCTACCCCCATGCTGCATATACGGGGCCCAGCTGTGCTCAGATCGACATATATCGACTCAAGAACATCGCCTGTAGGTCCTATATAGCTGTGGGTTGCAGCTGGCTGGTATCACAGCTACCCCCATGCTGTATATACGTGGCCCAGCTGTGCTCAGATCGACATATATCGACTCAAGAGCATCCCCTGTAGGTCCTATATGGCCGTGGATTGCATATGGCTGGTATCAGAGCTACCCCCATGCTGTATATACGGCGCCCAGCTGTGCTCACATCGACATATATCCACTGTAGGTCCTATATGGCCGTAGGTTGCATCTGGCTGGTATCAGAGCTACCCCAATGCTGCATATACGGGGCCCAGCTGTGCTCAGATCGACATATATCGACTCAAGAACATCGCCTGTAGCTCCTATATAGCCGTGGGTTGCAGCTGGCTGGTATCACAGCTACCCCCATGCTGTATATACGGCGCCCAGCTGTGCTCACATCGACATATATCCACTGTAGGTCCTATATGGCCGTAGGTTGCATCTGGCTGGTATCAGAGCTACCCCCATGCTGCATATACGGGGCCCAGCTGTGCTCAGATCGACATATATCGACTCAAGAACATCGCCTGTAGCTCCTATATAGCCGTGGGTTGCAGCTGGCTGGTATCACAGCTACCCCCATGCTGTATATACGTGGCCCAGCTGTGCTCAGATCGACATATATCCACTCAAGAACATCGCCTGTAGGTCCTATATGGCCGTGGGTTGCATCTGGCTGGTATTAGAGCTACCCCCATGCTGTATATACGGCGCCCAGCTGTGCTCACATCGACATATATCCACTGTAGGTCCTATATGGCCGTGGATTGCATCTGGCTGGTATCAGAGCTACCCCCATGCTGCATATACGGGGCCCAGCTGTGCTCAGATCGACATATATCGACACTCAAGAACATCGCCTGTAGGTCCTATATAGCCGTGGGTTGCAGCTGGCTGGTATCACAGCTACCCCCATGCTGTATATACGTGGCCCAGCTGTGCTCAGATCGACATATATCGACTCAAGAACATCGCCTGTAGGTCCTATATGGCCGTGGGTTGCATCTGGCTGGTATTAGAGCTACCCCCATGCTGTATATACGGCGCCCAGCTGTGCTCAGATCGACATATATCCACTGTAGGTCCTATATAGCCGTGGGTTGCATCTGGCTGGTAGCAGAGCTACCCCCATGCTGCATATACGGGGCCCAGCTGTGCTCAGATCGACATATATCGACTCAAGAACATCGCCTGTAGGTCCTATATAGCCGTGGGTTGCAGCTGGCTGGTATCACAGCTACCCCCATGCTGTATATACGTGGCCCAGCTGTGCTCAGATCGACATATATCGACTCAAGAGCATCGCCTGTAGGTCCTATATGGCCGTGGGTTGCATCTGGCTGGTATTAGATCTACCCCCATGCTGTATATACGGCGCCCAGCTGTGCTCAGATCGACATATATCCACTGTAGGTCCTATATGGCCGTGGGTTGCATCTGGCTGGTATCAGAGCTAGCCCTATGCTGCATATACGGGGCCCAGCTGTGCTCAGATCGACATATATCGACTCAAGAACATCGCCTGTAGGTCCTATATAGCTGTGGGTTGCAGCTGGCTGGTATCACAGCTACCCCCATGCTGTATATACGTGGCCCAGCTGTGCTCAGATCGACATATATCGACTCAAGAACATCGCCTGTAGATCCTATATGGCCGTGGGTTGCATCTGGCTGGTATTAGAGCTACCCCCATGCTGTATATACGGCGCCCAGCTGTGCTCACATCGACATATATCCACTGTAGGTCCTATATGGCCGTGGGTTGCATCTGGCTGGTATCAGAGCTACCCCCATGCTGCATATACGGGGCCCAGCTGTGCTCAGATCGACATATATCGACTCAAGAACATCGCCTGTAGGTCCTATATAGCTGTGGGTTGCAGCTGGCTGGTATCACAGCTACCCCCATGCTGTATATACGTGGCCCAGCTGTGCTCAGATCGACATATATCGACTCAAGAGCATCGCCTGTAGGTCCTATATGGCCGTGGGTTGCATCTGGCTGGTATTAGAGCTACCCCCATGCTGTATATACGGCGCCCAGCTGTGCTCAGATCGACATATATCCACTGTAGGTCCTATATGGCCGTGGGTTGCATCTGGCTGGTATCAGAGCTACCCCCATGCTGCATATACGGGGCCCAGCTGTGCTCAGATCGACATATATCGACTCAAGAACATCGCCTGTAGGTCCTATATAGCTGTGGGTTGCAGCTGGCTGGTATCACAGCTACCCCCATGCTGTATATACGTGGCCCAGCTGTGCTCAGATCGACATATATCGACTCAAGAGCATCCCCTGTAGGTCCTATATGGCCGTGGATTGCATATGGCTGGTATCAGAGCTACCCCCATGCTGTATATACGGCGCCCAGCTGTGCTCACATCGACATATATCCACTGTAGGTCCTATATGGCCGTAGGTTGCATCTGGCTGGTATCAGAGCTACCCCAATGCTGCATATACGGGGCCCAGCTGTGCTCAGATCGACATATATCGACTCAAGAACATCGCCTGTAGCTCCTATATAGCCGTGGGTTGCAGCTGGCTGGTATCACAGCTACCCCCATGCTGTATATACGGCGCCCAGCTGTGCTCACATCGACATATATCCACTGTAGGTCCTATATGGCCGTAGGTTGCATCTGGCTGGTATCAGAGCTACCCCCATGCTGCATATACGGGGCCCAGCTGTGCTCAGATCGACATATATCGACTCAAGAACATCGCCTGTAGCTCCTATATAGCCGTGGGTTGCAGCTGGCTGGTATCACAGCTACCCCCATGCTGTATATACGTGGCCCAGCTGTGCTCAGATCGACATATATCCACTCAAGAACATCGCCTGTAGGTCCTATATGGCCGTGGGTTGCATCTGGCTGGTATTAGAGCTACCCCCATGCTGTATATACGGCGCCCAGCTGTGCTCACATCGACATATATCCACTGTAGGTCCTATATGGCCGTGGATTGCATCTGGCTGGTATCAGAGCTACCCCCATGCTGCATATACGGGGCCCAGCTGTGCTCAGATCGACATATATCGACTCAAGAACATCGCCTGTAGGTCCTATATAGCCGTGGGTTGCAGCTGGCTGGTATCACAGCTACCCCCATGCTGTATATACGTGGCCCAGCTGTGCTCAGATCGACATATATCGACTCAAGAACATCGCCTGTAGGTCCTATATGGCCGTGGGTTGCATCTGGCTGGTATTAGAGCTACCCCCATGCTGTATATACGGCGCCCAGCTGTGCTCAGATCGACATATATCCACTGTAGGTCCTATATAGCCGTGGGTTGCATCTGGCTGGTAGCAGAGCTACCCCCATGCTGCATATACGGGGCCCAGCTGTGCTCAGATCGACATATATCGACTCAAGAACATCGCCTGTAGGTCCTATATAGCCGTGGGTTGCAGCTGGCTGGTATCACAGCTACCCCCATGCTGTATATACGTGGCCCAGCTGTGCTCAGATCGACATATATCGACTCAAGAGCATCGCCTGTAGGTCCTATATGGCCATGGGTTGCATCTGGCTGGTATTAGATCTACCCCCATGCTGTATATACGGCGCCCAGCTGTGCTCAGATCGACATATATCCACTGTAGGTCCTATATGGCCGTGGGTTGCATCTGGCTGGTATCAGAGCTACCCCCATGCTGCATATACGGGGCCCAGCTGTGCTCAGATCGACATATATCGACTCAAGAACATCGCCTGTAGGTCCTATATAGCTGTGGGTTGCAGCTGGCTGGTATCACAGCTACCCCCATGCTGTATATACGTGGCCCAGCTGTGCTCAGATCGACATATATCGACTCAAGAACATCGCCTGTAGGTCCTATATGGCCGTGGGTTGCATCTGGCTGGTATTAGAGCTACCCCCATGCTGTATATACGGCGCCCAGCTGTGCTCACATCGACATATATCCACTGTAGGTCCTATATGGCCGTGGGTTGCATCTGGCTGGTATCAGAGCTACCCCCATGCTGCATATACGGGGCCCAGCTGTGCTCAGATCGACATATATCGACTCAAGAACATCGCCTGTAGGTCCTATATAGCTGTGGGTTGCAGCTGGCTGGTATCACAGCTACCCCCATGCTGTATATACGTGGCCCAGCTGTGCTCAGATCGACATATATCGACTCAAGAGCATCGCCTGTAGGTCCTATATGGCCGTGGGTTGCATCTGGCTGGTATTAGAGCTACCCCCATGCTGTATATACGGCCCCCAGCTGTGCTCAGATCGACATATATCCACTGTAGGTCCTATATGGCCGTGGGTTGCATCTGGCTGGTATCAGAGCTACCCCCATGCTGCATATACGGGGCCCAGCTGTGCTCAGATCGACATATATCGACTCAAGAACATCGCCTGTAGGTCCTATATAGCTGTGGGTTGCAGCTGGCTGGTATCACAGCTACCCCCATGCTGTATATACGTGGCCCAGCTGTGCTCAGATCGACATATATCGACTCAAGAGCATCCCCTGTAGGTCCTATATGGCCGTGGATTGCATATGGCTGGTATCAGAGCTACCCCCATGCTGTATATACGGCGCCCAGCTGTGCTCACATCGACATATATCCACTGTAGGTCCTATATGGCCGTAGGTTGCATCTGGCTGGTATCAGAGCTACCCCAATGCTGCATATACGGGGCCCAGCTGTGCTCAGATCGACATAAATCGACTCAAGAACATCGCCTGTAGCTCCTATATAGCCGTGGGTTGCAGCTGGCTGGTATCACAGCTACCCCCATGCTGTATATACGGCGCCCAGCTGTGCTCACATCGACATATATCCACTCCACTGTAGGTCCTATATGGCCGTAGGTTGCATCTGGCTGGTATCAGAGCTACCCCCATGCTGCATATACGGGGCCCAGCTGTGCTCAGATCGACATATATCGACTCAAGAACATCGCCTGTAGCTCCTATATAGCCGTGGGTTGCAGCTGGCTGGTATCACAGCTACCCCCATGCTGTATATACGTGGCCCAGCTGTGCTCAGATCGACATATATCCACTCAAGAACATCGCCTGTAGGTCCTATATGGCCGTGGGTTGCATCTGGCTGGTATTAGAGCTACCCCCATGCTGTATATACGGCGCCCAGCTGTGCTCACATCGACATATATCCACTGTAGGTCCTATATGGCCGTGGATTGCATCTGGCTGGTATCAGAGCTACCCCCATGCTGCATATACGGGGCCCAGCTGTGCTCAGATCGACATATATCGACTCAAGAACATCGCCTGTAGGTCCTATATAGCCGTGGGTTGCAGCTGGCTGGTATCACAGCTACCCCCATGCTGTATATACGTGGCCCAGCTGTGCTCAGATCGACATATATCGACTCAAGAACATCGCCTGTAGGTCCTATAGGGCCGTGGGTTGCATCTGGCTGGTATTAGAGCTACCCCCATGCTGTATATACGGCGCCCAGCTGTGCTCAGATCGACATATATCCACTGTAGGTCCTATATAGCCGTGGGTTGCATCTGGCTGGTAGCAGAGCTACCCCCATGCTGCATATACGGGGCCCAGCTGTGCTCAGATCGACATATATCGACTCAAGAACATCGCCTGTAGGTCCTATATAGCCGTGGGTTGCAGCTGGCTGGTATCACAGCTACCCCCATGCTGTATATACGTGGCCCAGCTGTGCTCAGATCGACATATATCGACTCAAGAGCATCGCCTGTAGGTCCTATATGGCCGTGGGTTGCATCTGGCTGGTATTAGATCTACCCCCATGCTGTATATACGGCGCCCAGCTGTGCTCAGATCGACATATATCCACTGTAGGTCCTATATGGCCGTGGGTTGCATCTGGCTGGTATCAGAGCTACCCCCATGCTGCATATACGGGGCCCAGCTGTGCTCAGATCGACATATATCGACTCAAGAACATCGCCTGTAGGTCCTATATAGCTGTGGGTTGCAGCTGGCTGGTATCACAGCTACCCCCATACGTGGCCCAGCTGTGCTCAGATCGACATATATCGACTCAAGAACATCGCCTGTAGGTCCTATATGGCCGTGGGTTGCATCTGGCTGGTATTAGAGCTACCCCCATGCTGTATATACGGCGCCCAGCTGTGCTCACATCGACATATATCCACTGTAGGTCCTATATGGCCGTGGGTTGCATCTGGCTGGTATCAGAGCTACCCCCATGCTGCATATACGGGGCCCAGCTGTGCTCAGATCGACATATATCGACTCAAGAACATCGCCTGTAGGTCCTATATAGCTGTGGGTTGCAGCTGGCTGGTATCACAGCTACCCCCATGCTGTATATACGTGGCCCAGCTGTGCTCAGATCGACATATATCGACTCAAGAGCATCGCCTGTAGGGCCTATATGGCCGTGGGTTGCATCTGGCTGGTATTAGAGCTACCCCCATGCTGTATATACGGCGCCCAGCTGTGCTCAGATCGACATATATCCACTGTAGGTCCTATATGGCCGTGGGTTGCATCTGGCTGGTATCAGAGCTACCCCCATGCTGCATATACGGGGCCCAGCTGTGCTCAGATCGACATATATCGACTCAAGAACATCGCCTGTAGGTCCTATATAGCTGTGGGTTGCAGCTGGCTGGTATCACAGCTACCCCCATGCTGTATATACGTGGCCCAGCTGTGCTCAGATCGACATATATCGACTCAAGAGCATCCCCTGTAGGTCCTATATGGCCGTGGATTGCATATGGCTGGTATCAGAGCTACCCCCATGCTGTATATACGGCGCCCAGCTGTGCTCACATCGACATATATCCACTGTAGGTCCTATATGGCCGTAGGTTGCATCTGGCTGGTATCAGAGCTACCCCAATGCTGCATATACGGGGCCCAGCTGTGCTCAGATCGACATATATCGACTCAAGAACATCGCCTGTAGCTCCTATATAGCCGTGGGTTGCAGCTGGCTGGTATCACAGCTACCCCCATGCTGTATATACGGCGCCCAGCTGTGCTCACATCGACATATATCCACTGTAGGTCCTATATGGCCGTAGGTTGCATCTGGCTGGTATCAGAGCTACCCCCATGCTGCATATACGGGGCCCAGCTGTGCTCAGATCGACATATATCGACTCAAGAACATCGCCTGTAGCTCCTATATAGCCGTGGGTTGCAGCTGGCTGGTATCACAGCTACCCCCATGCTGTATATACGTGGCCCAGCTGTGCTCAGATCGACATATATCCACTCAAGAACATCGCCTGTAGGTCCTATATGGCCGTGGGTTGCATCTGGATGGTATTAGAGCTACCCCCATGCTGTATATACGGCGCCCAGCTGTGCTCACATCGACATATATCCACTGTAGGTCCTATATGGCCGTGGATTGCATCTGGCTGGTATCAGAGCTACCCCCATGCTGCATATACGGGGCCCAGCTGTGCTCAGATCGACATATATCGACTCAAGAACATCGCCTGTAGGTCCTATATAGCCGTGGGTTGCAGCTGGCTGGTATCACAGCTACCCCCATGCTGTATATACGTGGCCCAGCTGTGCTCAGATCGACATATATCGACTCAAGAACATCGCCTGTAGGTCCTATATGGCCGTGGGTTGCATCTGGCTGGTATTAGAGCTACCCCCATGCTGTATATACGGCGCCCAGCTGTGCTCAGATCGACATATATCCACTGTAGGTCCTATATAGCCGTGGGTTGCATCTGGCTGGTAGCAGAGCTACCCCCATGCTGCATATACGGGGCCCAGCTGTGCTCAGATCGACATATATCGACTCAAGAACATCGCCTGTAGGTCCTATATAGCCGTGGGTTGCAGCTGGCTGGTATCACAGCTACCCCCATGCTGTATATACGTGGCCCAGCTGTGCTCAGATCGACATATATCGACTCAAGAGCATCGCCTGTAGGTCCTATATGGCCGTGGGTTGCATCTGGCTGGTATTAGATCTACCCCCATGCTGTATATACGGCGCCCAGCTGTGCTCAGATCGACATATATCCACTGTAGGTCCTATATGGCCGTGGGTTGCATCTGGCTGGTATCAGAGCTACCCCCATGCTGCATATACGGGGCCCAGCTGTGCTCAGATCGACATATATCGACTCAAGAACATCGCCTGTAGGTCCTATATAGCTGTGGGTTGCAGCTGGCTGGTATCACAGCTACCCCCATGCTGTATATACGTGGCCCAGCTGTGCTCAGATCGACATATATCGACTCAAGAACATCGCCTGTAGGTCCTATATGGCCGTAGGTTGCATCTGGCTGGTATTAGAGCTACCCCCATGCTGTATATACGGCGCCCAGCTGTGCTCACATCAACATATATCCACTGTAGGTCCTATATGGCCGTGGGTTGCATCTGGCTGGTATCAGAGCTACCCCCATGCTGCATATACGGGGCCCAGCTGTGCTCAGATCGACATATATCGACTCAAGAACATCGCCTGTAGGTCCTATATAGCTGTGGGTTGCAGCTGGCTGGTATCACAGCTACCCCCATGCTGTATATACGTGGCCCAGCTGTGCTCAGATCGACATATATCGACTCAAGAGCATCGCCTGTAGGTCCTATATGGCCGTGGGTTGCATCTGGCTGGTATTAGAGCTACCCCCATGCTGTATATACGGCGCCCAGCTGTGCTCAGATCGACATATATCCACTGTAGGTCCTATATGGCCGTGGGTTGCATCTGGCTGGTATCAGAGCTACCCCCATGCTGCATATACGGGGCCCAGCTGTGCTCAGATCGACATATATCGACTCAAGAACATCGCCTGTAGGTCCTATATAGCTGTGGGTTGCAGCTGGCTGGTATCACAGCTACCCCCATGCTGTATATACGTGGCCCAGCTGTGCTCAGATCGACATATATCGACTCAAGAGCATCCCCTGTAGGTCCTATATGGCCGTGGATTGCATATGGCTGGTATCAGAGCTACCCCCATGCTGTATATACGGCGCCCAGCTGTGCTCACATCGACATATATCCACTGTAGGTCCTATATGGCCGTAGGTTGCATCTGGCTGGTATCAGAGCTACCCCAATGCTGCATATACGGGGCCCAGCTGTGCTCAGATCGACATATATCGACTCAAGAACATCGCCTGTAGCTCCTATATAGCCGTGGGTTGCAGCTGGCTGGTATCACAGCTACCCCCATGCTGTATATACGGCGCCCAGCTGTGCTCACATCGACATATATCCACTGTAGGTCCTATATGGCCGTAGGTTGCATCTGGCTGGTATCAGAGCTACCCCCATGCTGCATATACGGGGCCCAGCTGTGCTCAGATCGACATATATCGACTCAAGAACATCGCCTGTAGCTCCTATATAGCCGTGGGTTGCAGCTGGCTGGTATCACAGCTACCCCCATGCTGTATATACGTGGCCCAGCTGTGCTCAGATCGACATATATCCACTCAAGAACATCGCCTGTAGGTCCTATATGGCCGTGGGTTGCATCTGGCTGGTATTAGAGCTACCCCCATGCTGTATATACGGCGCCCAGCTGTGCTCACATCGACATATATCCACTGTAGGTCCTATATGGCCGTGGATTGCATCTGGCTGGTATCAGAGCTACCCCCATGCTGCATATACGGGGCCCAGCTGTGCTCAGATCGACATATATCGACTCAAGAACATCGCCTGTAGGTCCTATATAGCCGTGGGTTGCAGCTGGCTGGTATCACAGCTACCCCCATGCTGTATATACGTGGCCCAGCTGTGCTCAGATCGACATATATCGACTCAAGAACATCGCCTGTAGGTCCTATATGGCCGTGGGTCGCATCTGGCTGGTATTAGAGCTACCCCCATGCTGTATATACGGCGCCCAGCTGTGCTCAGATCGACATATATCCCCTGTAGGTCCTATATAGCCGTGGGTTGCATCTGGCTGGTAGCAGAGCTACCCCCATGCTGCATATACGGGGCCCAGCTGTGCTCAGATCGACATATATCGACTCAAGAACATCGCCTGTAGGTCCTATATAGCCGTGGGTTGCAGCTGGCTGGTATCACAGCTACCCCCATGCTGTATATACGTGGCCCAGCTGTGCTCAGATCGACATATATCGACTCAAGAGCATCGCCTGTAGGTCCTATATGGCCGTGGGTTGCATCTGGCTGGTATTAGATCTACCCCCATGCTGTATATACGGCGCCCAGCTGTGCTCAGATCGACATATATCCACTGTAGGTCCTATATGGCCGTGGGTTGCATCTGGCTGGTATCAGAGCTACCCCCATGCTGCATATACGGGGCCCAGCTGTGCTCAGATCGACATATATCGACTCAAGAACATCGCCTGTAGGTCCTATATAGCTGTGGGTTGCAGCTGGCTGGTATCACAGCTACCCCCATGCTGTATATACGTGGCCCAGCTGTGCTCAGATCGACATATATCGACTCAAGAACATCGCCTGTAGGTCCTATATGGCCGTGGGTTGCATCTGGCTGGTATTAGAGCTACCCCCATGCTGTATATACGGCGCCCAGCTGTGCTCACATCGACATATATCCACTGTAGGTCCTATATGGCCGTGGGTTGCATCTGGCTGGTATCAGAGCTACCCCCATGCTGCATATACGGGGCCCAGCTGTGCTCAGATCGACATATATCGACTCAAGAACATCGCCTGTAGGTCCTATATAGCTGTGGGTTGCAGCTGGCTGGTATCACAGCTACCCCCATGCTGTATATACGTGGCCCAGCTGTGCTCAGATCGACATATATCGACTCAAGAGCATCGCCTGTAGGTCCTATATGGCCGTGGGTTGCATCTGGCTGGTATTAGAGCTACCCCCATGCTGTATATACGGCGCCCAGCTGTGCTCAGATCGACATATATCCACTGTAGGTCCTATATGGCCGTGGGTTGCATCTGGCTGGTATCAGAGCTACCCCCATGCTGCATATACGGGGCCCAGCTGTGCTCAGATCGACATATATCGACTCAAGAACATCGCCTGTAGGTCCTATATAGCTGTGGGTTGCAGCTGGCTGGTATCACAGCTACCCCCATGCTGTATATACGTGGCCCAGCTGTGCTCAGATCGACATATATCGACTCAAGAGCATCGCCTGTAGGTCCTATATGGCCGTGGGTTGCATCTGGCTGGTATTAGAGCTACCCCCATGCTGTATATACGGCGCCCAGCTGTGCTCAGATCGACATATATCCACTGTAGGTCCTATATGGCCGTGGGTTGCATCTGGCTGGTATCAGAGCTACCCCCATGCTGCATATACGGGGCCCAGCTGTGCTCAGATCGACATATATCGACTCAAGAACATCGCCTGTAGGTCCTATATAGCTGTGGGTTGCAGCTGGCTGGTATCACAGCTACCCCCATGCTGTATATACGTGGCCCAGCTGTGCTCAGATCGACATATATCGACTCAAGAGCATCCCCTGTAGGTCCTATATAGCCGTGGGTTGCATCTGGCTGGTAGCAGAGCTACCCCCATGCTGCATATACGGGGCCCAGCTGTGCTCAGATCGACATATATCGACTCAAGAACATCGCCTGTAGGTCCTATATAGCCGTGGGTTGCAGCTGGCTGGTATCACAGCTACCCCCATGCTGTATATACGTGGCCCAGCTGTGCTCAGATCGACATATATCGACTCAAGAGCATCGCCTGTAGGTCCTATATGGCCGTGGGTTGCATCTGGCTGGTATTAGATCTACCCCCATGCTGTATATACGGCGCCCAGCTGTGCTCAGATCGACATATATCCACTGTAGGTCCTATATGGCCGTGGGTTGCATCTGGCTGGTATCAGAGCTACCCCCATGCTGCATATACGGGGCCCAGCTGTGCTCAGATCGACATATATCGACTCAAGAACATCGCCTGTAGGTCCTATATAGCTGTGGGTTGCAGCTGGCTGGTATCACAGCTACCCCCATGCTGTATATACGTGGCCCAGCTGTGCTCAGATCGACATATATCGACTCAAGAACATCGCCTGTAGGTCCTATATGGCCGTGGGTTGCATCTGGCTGGTATTAGAGCTACCCCCATGCTATATATACGGCGCCCAGCTGTGCTCACATCGACATATATCCACTGTAGGTCCTATATGGCCGTGGGTTGCATCTGGCTGGTATCAGAGCTACCCCCATGCTGCATATACGGGGCCCAGCTGTGCTCAGATCGACATATATCGACTCAAGAACATCGCCTGTAGGTCCTATATAGCTGTGGGTTGCAGCTGGCTGGTATCACAGCTACCCCCATGCTGTATATACGTGGCCCAGCTGTGCTCAGATCGACATATATCGACTCAAGAGCATCGCCTGTAGGTCCTATATGGCCGTGGGTTGCATCTGGCTGGTATTAGAGCTACCCCCATGCTGTATATACGGCGCCCAGCTGTGCTCAGATCGACATATATCCACTGTAGGTCCTATATGGCCGTGGGTTGCATCTGGCTGGTATCAGAGCTACCCCCATGCTGCATATACGGGGCCCAGCTGTGCTCAGATCGACATATATCGACTCAAGAACATCGCCTGTAGGTCCTATATAGCTGTGGGTTGCAGCTGGCTGGTATCACAGCTACCCCCATGCTGTATATACGTGGCCCAGCTGTGCTCAGATCGACATATATCGACTCAAGAGCATCGCCTGTAGGTCCTATATGGCCGTGGGTTGCATCTGGCTGGTATTAGAGCTACCCCCATGCTGTATATACGGCGCCCAGCTGTGCTCAGATCGACATATATCCACTGTAGGTCCTATATGGCCGTGGGTTGCATCTGGCTGGTATCAGAGCTACCCCCATGCTGCATATACGGGGCCCAGCTGTGCTCAGATCGACATATATCGACTCAAGAACATCGCCTGTAGGTCCTATATAGCTGTGGGTTGCAGCTGGCTGGTATCACAGCTACCCCCATGCTGTATATACGTGGCCCAGCTGTGCTCAGATCGACATATATCGACTCAAGAGCATCCCCTGTAGGTCCTATATGGCCGTGGATTGCATATGGCTGGTATCAGAGCTACCCCCATGCTGTATATACGGCGCCCAGCTGTGCTCACATCGACATATATCCACTGTAGGTCCTATATGGCCGTAGGTTGCATCTGGCTGGTATCAGAGCTACCCCAATGCTGCATATACGGGGCCCAGCTGTGCTCAGATCGACATATATCGACTCAAGAACATCGCCTGTAGCTCCTATATAGCCGTGGGTTGCAGCTGGCTGGTATCACAGCTACCCCCATGCTGTATATACGGCGCCCAGCTGTGCTCACATCGACATATATCCACTGTAGGTCCTATATGGCCGTAGGTTGCATCTGGCTGGTATCAGAGCTACCCCCATGGTGCATATACGGGGCCCAGCTGTGCTCAGATCGACATATATCGACTCAAGAACATCGCCTGTAGCTCCTATATAGCCGTGGGTTGCAGCTGGCTGGTATCACAGCTACCCCCATGCTGTATATACGTGGCCCAGCTGTGCTCAGATCGACATATATCCACTCAAGAACATCGCCTGTAGGTCCTATATGGCCGTGGGTTGCATCTGGCTGGTATTAGAGCTACCCCCATGCTGTATATACGGCGCCCAGCTGTGCTCACATCGACATATATCCACTGTAGGTCCTATATGGCCGTGGATTGCATCTGGCTGGTATCAGAGCTACCCCCATGCTGCATATACGGGGCCCAGCTGTGCTCAGATCGACATATATCGACTCAAGAACATCGCCTGTAGGTCCTATATAGCCGTGGGTTGCAGCTGGCTGGTATCACAGCTACCCCCATGCTGTATATACGTGGCCCAGCTGTGCTCAGATCGACATATATCGACTCAAGAACATCGCCTGTAGGTCCTATATGGCCGTGGGTTGCATCTGGCTGGTATTAGAGCTACCCCCATGCTGTATATACGGCGCCCAGCTGTGCTCAGATCGACATATATCCACTGTAGGTCCTATATAGCCGTGGGTTGCATCTGGCTGGTAGCAGAGCTACCCCCATGCTGCATATACGGGGCCCAGCTGTGCTCAGATCGACATATATCGACTCAAGAACATCGCCTGTAGGTCCTATATAGCCGTGGGTTGCAGCTGGCTGGTATCACAGCTACCCCCATGCTGTATATACGTGGCCCAGCTGTGCTCAGATCGACATATATCGACTCAAGAGCATCGCCTGTAGGTCCTATATGGCCGTGGGTTGCATCTGGCTGGTATTAGATCTACCCCCATGCTGTATATACGGCGCCCAGCTGTGCTCAGATCGACATATATCCACTGTAGGTCCTATATGGCCGTGGGTTGCATCTGGCTGGTATCAGAGCTACCCCCATGCTGCATATACGGGGCCCAGCTGTGCTCAGATCGACATATATCGACTCAAGAACATCGCCTGTAGGTCCTATATAGCTGTGGGTTGCAGCTGGCTGGTATCACAGCTACCCCCATGCTGTATATACGTGGCCCAGCTGTGCTCAGATCGACATATATCGACTCAAGAACATCGCCTGTAGGTCCTATATGGCCGTGGGTTGCATCTGGCTGGTATTAGAGCTACCCCCATGCTGTATATACGGCGCCCAGCTGTGCTCACATCGACATATATCCACTGTAGGTCCTATATGGCCGTGGGTTGCATCTGGCTGGTATCAGAGCTACCCCCATGCTGCATATACGGGGCCCAGCTGTGCTCAGATCGACATATATCGACTCAAGAACATCGCCTGTAGGTCCTATATAGCTGTGGGTTGCAGCTGGCTGGTATCACAGCTACCCCCATGCTGTATATACGTGGCCCAGCTGTGCTCAGATCGACATATATCGACTCAAGAGCATCGCCTGTAGGTCCTATATGGCCGTGGGTTGCATCTGGCTGGTATTAGAGCTACCCCCATGCTGTATATACGGCGCCCAGCTGTGCTCAGATCGACATATATCCACTGTAGGTCCTATATGGCCGTGGGTTGCATCTGGCTGGTATCAGAGCTACCCCCATGCTGCATATACGGGGCCCAGCTGTGCTCAGATCGACATATATCGACTCAAGAACATCGCCTGTAGGTCCTATATAGCTGTGGGTTGCAGCTGGCTGGTATCACAGCTACCCCCATGCTGTATATACGTGGCCCAGCTGTGCTCAGATCGACATATATCGACTCAAGAGCATCCCCTGTAGGTCCTATATGGCCGTGGATTGCATATGGCTGGTATCAGAGCTACCCCCATGCTGTATATACGGCGCCCAGCTGTGCTCACATCGACATATATCCACTGTAGGTCCTATATGGCCGTAGGTTGCATCTGGCTGGTATCAGAGCTACCCCAATGCTGCATATACGGGGCCCAGCTGTGCTCAGATCGACATATATCGACTCAGGAACATCGCCTGTAGCTCCTATATAGCCGTGGGTTGCAGCTGGCTGGTATCACAGCTACCCCCATGCTGTATATACGGCGCCCAGCTGTGCTCACATCGACATATATCCACTGTAGGTCCTATATGGCCGTAGGTTGCATCTGGCTGGTATCAGAGCTACCCCCATGCTGCATATACGGGGCCCAGCTGTGCTCAGATCGACATATATCGACTCAAGAACATCGCCTGTAGCTCCTATATAGCCGTGGGTTGCAGCTGGCTGGTATCACAGCTACCCCCATGCTGTATATACGTGGCCCAGCTGTGCTCAGATCGACATATATCCACTCAAGAACATCGCCTGTAGGTCCTATATGGCCGTGGGTTGCATCTGGCTGGTATTAGAGCTACCCCCATGCTGTATATACGGCGCCCAGCTGTGCTCACATTGACATATATCCACTGTAGGTCCTATATGGCCGTGGATTGCATCTGGCTGGTATCAGTGCTACCCCCATGCTGCATATACGGGGCCCAGCTGTGCTCAGATCGACATATATCGACTCAAGAACATCGCCTGTAGGTCCTATATAGCCGTGGGTTGCAGCTGGCTGGTATCACAGCTACCCCCATGCTGTATATACGTGGCCCAGCTGTGCTCAGATCGACATATATCGACTCAAGAACATCGCCTGTAGGTCCTATATGGCCGTGGGTTGCATCTGGCTGGTATTAGAGCTACCACCATGCTGTATATACGGCGCCCAGCTGTGCTCAGATCGACATATATCCACTGTAGGTCCTATATAGCCGTGGGTTGCATCTGGCTGGTAGCAGAGCTACCCCCATGCTGCATATACGGGGCCCAGCTGTGCTCAGATCGACATATATCGACTCAAGAACATCGCCTGTAGGTCCTATATAGCCGTGGGTTGCAGCTGGCTGGTATCACAGCTACCCCCATGCTGTATATACGTGGCCCAGCTGTGCTCAGATCGACATATATCGACTCAAGAGCATCGCCTGTAGGTCCTATATGGCCGTGGGTTGCATCTGGCTGGTATTAGATCTACCCCCATGCTGTATATACGGCGCCCAGCTGTGCTCAGATCGACATATATCCACTGTAGGTCCTATATGGCCGTGGGTTGCATCTGGCTGGTATCAGAGCTACCCCCATGCTGCATATACGGGGCCCAGCTGTGCTCAGATCGACATATATCGACTCAAGAACATCGCCTGTAGGTCCTATATAGCTGTGGGTTGCAGCTGGCTGGTATCACAGCTACCCCCATGCTGTATATACGTGGCCCAGCTGTGCTCAGATCGACATATATCGACTCAAGAACATCGCCTGTAGGTCCTATATGGCCGTGGGTTGCATCTGGCTGGTATTAGAGCTACCCCCATGCTGTATATACGGCGCCCAGCTGTGCTCACATCGACATATATCCACTGTAGGTCCTATATGGCCGTGGGTTGCATCTGGCTGGTATCAGAGCTACCCCCATGCTGCATATACGGGGCCCAGCTGTGCTCAGATCGACATATATCGACTCAAGAACATCGCCTGTAGGTCCTATATAGCTGTGGGTTGCAGCTGGCTGGTATCACAGCTACCCCCATGCTGTATATACGTGGCCCAGCTGTGCTCAGATCGACATATATCGACTCAAGAGCATCGCCTGTAGGTCCTATATGGCCGTGGGTTGCATCTGGCTGGTATTAGAGCTACCCCCATGCTGTATATACGGCGCCCAGCTGTGCTCAGATCGACATATATCCACTGTAGGTCCTATATGGCCGTGGGTTGCATCTGGCTGGTATCAGAGCTACCCCCATGCTGCATATACGGGGCCCAGCTGTGCTCAGATCGACATATATCGACTCAAGAACATCGCCTGTAGGTCCTATATGGCTGTGG
The DNA here is from genome assembly GCA_963942505.1 of Lordithon lunulatus. NCBI lineage: Eukaryota > Metazoa > Arthropoda > Insecta > Coleoptera > Staphylinidae > Lordithon > Lordithon lunulatus. The sequence goes on along the minus strand of CAWWDN010000135.1, from coordinate 126,904 downwards.
GTTGCAGCTGGCTGGTATCACAGCTACCCCCATGCTGTATATACGTGGCCCAGCTGTGCTCAGATCGACATATATCGACTCAAGAGCATCCCCTGTAGGTCCTATATGGCCGTGGATTGCATATGGCTGGTATCAGAGCTACCCCCATGCTGTATATACGGCGCCCAGCTGTGCTCACATCGACATATATCCACTGTAGGTCCTATATGGCCGTAGGTTGCATCTGGCTGGTATCAGAGCTACCCCAATGCTGCATATACGGGGCCCAGCTGTGCTCAGATCGACATATATCGACTCAAGAACATCGCCTGTAGCTCCTATATAGCCGTGGGTTGCAGCTGGCTGGTATCACAGCTACCCCCATGCTGTATATACGGCGCCCAGCTGTGCTCACATCGACATATATCCACTGTAGGTCCTATATGGCCGTAGGTTGCATCTGGCTGGTATCAGAGCTACCCCCATGCTGCATATACGGGGCCCAGCTGTGCTCAGATCGACATATATCGACTCAAGAACATCGCCTGTAGCTCCTATATAGCCGTGGGTTGCAGCTGGCTGGTATCACAGCTACCCCCATGCTGTATATACGTGGCCCAGCTGTGCTCAGATCGACATATATCGACTCAAGAACATCGCCTGTAGGTCCTATATGGCCGTGGGTTGCATCTGGCTGGTATTAGAGCTACCCCCATGCTGTATATACGGCGCCCAGCTGTGCTCAGATCGACATATATCCACTGTAGGTCCTATATAGCCGTGGGTTGCATCTGGCTGGTAGCAGAGCTACCCCCATGCTGCATATACGGGGCCCAGCTGTGCTCAGATCGACATATATCGACTCAAGAACATCGCCTGTAGGTCCTATATAGCCGTGGGTTGCAGCTGGCTGGTATCACAGCTACCCCCATGCTGTATATACGTGGCCCAGCTGTGCTCAGATCGACATATATCGACTCAAGAGCATCGCCTGTAGGTCCTATATGGCCGTGGGTTGCATCTGGCTGGTATTAGATCTACCCCCATGCTGTATATACGGCGCCCAGCTGTGCTCAGATCGACATATATCCACTGTAGGTCCTATATGGCCGTGGGTTGCATCTGGCTGGTATCAGAGCTACCCCCATGCTGCATATACGGGGCCCAGCTGTGCTCAGATCGACATATATCGACTCAAGAACATCGCCTGTAGGTCCTATATAGCTGTGGGTTGCAGCTGGCTGGTATCACAGCTACCCCCATGCTGTATATACGTGGCCCAGCTGTGCTCAGATCGACATATATCGACTCAAGAACATCGCCTGTAGGTCCTATATGGCCGTGGGTTGCATCTGGCTGGTATTAGAGCTACCCCCATGCTGTATATACGGCGCCCAGCTGTGCTCACATCGACATATATCCACTGTAGGTCCTATATGGCCGTGGGTTGCATCTGGCTGGTATCAGAGCTACCCCCATGCTGCATATACGGGGCCCAGCTGTGCTCAGATCGACATATATCGACTCAAGAACATCGCCTGTAGGTCCTATATAGCTGTGGGTTGCAGCTGGCTGGTATCACAGCTACCCCCATGCTGTATATACGTGGCCCAGCTGTGCTCAGATCGACATATATCGACTCAAGAGCATCGCCTGTAGGTCCTATATGGCCGTGGGTTGCATCTGGCTGGTATTAGTGCTACCCCATGCTGTATATACGGCGCCCAGCTGTGCTCAGATCGACATATATCCACTGTAGGTCCTATATGGCCGTGGGTTGCATCTGGCTGGTATCAGAGCTACCCCCATGCTGCATATACGGGGCCCAGCTGTGCTCAGATCGACATATATCGACTCAAGAACATCGCCTGTAGGTCCTATATAGCTGTGGGTTGCAGCTGGCTGGTATCACAGCTACCCCCATGCTGTATATACGTGGCCCAGCTGTGCTCAGATCGACATATATCGACTCAAGAGCATCCCCTGTTGGTCCTATATGGCCGTGGATTGCATATGGCTGGTATCAGAGCTACCCCCATGCTGTATATACGGCGCCCAGCTGTGCTCACATCGACATATATCCACTGTAGGTCCTATATGGCCGTAGGTTGCATCTGGCTGGTATCAGAGCTACCCCAATGCTGCATATACGGGGCCCAGCTGTGCTCAGATCGACATAAATCGACTCAAGAACATCGCCTGTAGCTCCTATATAGCCGTGGGTTGCAGCTGGCTGGTATCACAGCTACCCCCATGCTGTATATACGGCGCCCAGCTGTGCTCACATCGACATATATCCACTCCACTGTAGGTCCTATATGGCCGTAGGTTGCATCTGGCTGGTATCAGAGCTACCCCCATGCTGCATATACGGGGCCCAGCTGTGCTCAGATCGACATATATCGACTCAAGAACATCGCCTGTAGCTCCTATATAGCCGTGGGTTGCAGCTGGCTGGTATCACAGCTACCCCCATGCTGTATATACGTGGCCCAGCTGTGCTCAGATCGACATATATCCACTCAAGAACATCGCCTGTAGGTCCTATATGGCCGTGGGTTGCATCTGGCTGGTATTAGAGCTACCCCCATGCTGTATATACGGCGCCCAGCTGTGCTCACATCGACATATATCCACTGTAGGTCCTATATGGCCGTGGATTGCATCTGGCTGGTATCAGAGCTACCCCCATGCTGCATATACGGGGCCCAGCTGTGCTCAGATCGACATATATCGACTCAAGAACATCGCCTGTAGGTCCTATATAGCCGTGGGTTGCAGCTGGCTGGTATCACAGCTACCCCCATGCTGTATATACGTGGCCCAGCTGTGCTCAGATCGACATATATCGACTCAAGAACATCGCCTGTAGGTCCTATATGGCCGTGGGTTGCATCTGGCTGGTATTAGAGCTACCCCCATGCTGTATATACGGCGCCCAGCTGTGCTCAGATCGACATATATCCACTGTAGGTCCTATATAGCCGTGGGTTGCATCTGGCTGGTAGCAGAGCTACCCCCATGCTGCATATACGGGGCCCAGCTGTGCTCAGATCGACATATATCGACTCAAGAACATCGCCTGTAGGTCCTATATAGCCGTGGGTTGCAGCTGGCTGGTATCACAGCTACCCCCATGCTGTATATACGTGGCCCAGCTGTGCTCAGATCGACATATATCGACTCAAGAGCATCGCCTGTAGGTCCTATATGGCCGTGGGTTGCATCTGGCTGGTATTAGATCTACCCCCATGCTGTATATACGGCGCCCAGCTGTGCTCAGATCGACATATATCCACTGTAGGTCCTATATGGCCGTGGGTTGCATCTGGCTGGTATCAGAGCTACCCCCATGCTGCATATACGGGGCCCAGCTGTGCTCAGATCGACATATATCGACTCAAGAACATCGCCTGTAGGTCCTATATAGCTGTGGGTTGCAGCTGGCTGGTATCACAGCTACCCCCATGCTGTATATACGTGGCCCAGCTGTGCTCAGATCGACATATATCGACTCAAGAACATCGCCTGTAGGTCCTATATGGCCGTGGGTTGCATCTGGCTGGTATTAGAGCTACCCCCATGCTGTATATACGGCGCCCAGCTGTGCTCACATCGACATATATCCACTGTAGGTCCTATATGGCCGTGGGTTGCATCTGGCTGGTATCAGAGCTACCCCCATGCTGCATATACGGAGCCCAGCTGTGCTCAGATCGACATATATCGACTCAAGAACATCGCCTGTAGGTCCTATATAGCTGTGGGTTGCAGCTGGCTGGTATCACAGCTACCCCCATGCTGTATATACGTGGCCCAGCTGTGCTCAGATCGACATATATCGACTCAAGAGCATCGCCTGTAGGTCCTATATGGCCGTGGGTTGCATCTGGCTGGTATTAGAGCTACCCCCATGCTGTATATACGGCGCCCAGCTGTGCTCAGATCGACATATATCCACTGTAAGTCCTATATGGCCGTGGGTTGCATCTGGCTGGTATCAGAGCTACCCCCATGCTGCATATACGGGGCCCAGCTGTGCTCAGATCGACATATATCGACTCAAGAACATCGCCTGTAGGTCCTATATAGCTGTGGGTTGCAGCTGGCTGGTATCACAGCTACCCCCATGCTGTATATACGTGGCCCAGCTGTGCTCAGATCGACATATATCGACTCAAGAGCATCCCCTGTAGGTCCTATATGGCCGTGGATTGCATATGGCTGGTATCAGAGCTACCCCCATGCTGTATATACGGCGCCCAGCTGTGCTCACATCGACATATATCCACTGTAGGTCCTATATGGCCGTAGGTTGCATCTGGCTGGTATCAGAGCTACCCCAATGCTGCATATACGGGGCCCAGCTGTGCTCAGATCGACATATATCGACTCAAGAACATCGCCTGTAGCTCCTATATAGCCGTGGGTTGCAGCTGGCTGGTATCACAGCTACCCCCATGCTGTATATACGGCGCCCAGCTGTGCTCACATCGACATATATCCACTGTAGGTCCTATATGGCCGTAGGTTGCATCTGGCTGGTATCAGAGCTACCCCCATGCTGCATATACGGGGCCCAGCTGTGCTCAGATCGACATATATCGACTCAAGAACATCGCCTGTAGCTCCTATATAGCCGTGGGTTGCAGCTGGCTGGTATCACAGCTACCCCCATGCTGTATATACGTGGCCCAGCTGTGCTCAGATCGACATATATCCACTCAAGAACATCGCCTGTAGGTCCTATATGGCCGTGGGTTGCATCTGGCTGGTATTAGAGCTACCCCCATGCTGTATATACGGCGCCCAGCTGTGCTCACATCGACATATATCCACCGTAGGTCCTATATGGCCGTGGATTGCATCTGGCTGGTATCAGAGCTACCCCCATGCTGCATATACGGGGCCCAGCTGTGCTCAGATCGACATATATCGACTCAAGAACATCGCCTGTAGGTCCTATATAGCCGTGGGTTGCAGCTGGCTGGTATCACAGCTACCCCCATGCTGTATATACGTGGCCCAGCTGTGCTCAGATCGACATATATCGACTCAAGAACATCGCCTGTAGGTCCTATATGGCCGTGGGTTGCATCTGGCTGGTATTAGAGCTACCCCCATGCTCTATATACGGCGCCCAGCTGTGCTCAGATCGACATATATCCACTGTAGGTCCTATATAGCCGTGGGTTGCATCTGGCTGGTAGCAGAGCTACCCCCATGCTGCATATACGGGGCCCAGCTGTGCTCAGATCGACATATATCGACTCAAGAACATCGCCTGTAGGTCCTATATAGCCGTGGGTTGCAGCTGGCTGGTATCACAGCTACCCCCATGCTGTATATACGTGGCCCAGCTGTGCTCAGATCGACATATATCGACTCAAGAGCATCGCCTGTAGGTCCTATATGGCCGTGGGTTGCATCTGGCTGGTATTAGATCTACCCCCATGCTGTATATACGGCGCCCAGCTGTGCTCAGATCGACATATATCCACTGTAGGTCCTATATGGCCGTGGGTTGCATCTGGCTGGTATCAGAGCTACCCCCATGCTGCATATACGGGGCCCAGCTGTGCTCAGATCGACATATATCGACTCAAGAACATCGCCTGTAGGTCCTATATAGCTGTGGGTTGCAGCTGGCTGGTATCACAGCTACCCCCATGCTGTATATACGTGGCCCAGCTGTGCTCAGATCGACATATATCGACTCAAGAACATCGCCTGTAGGTCCTATATGGCCGTGGGTTGCATCTGGCTGGTATTAGAGCTACCCCCATGCTGTATATACGGCGCCCAGCTGTGCTCACATCGACATATATCCACTGTAGGTCCTATATGGCCGTGGGTTGCATCTGGCTGGTATCAGAGCTACCCCCATGCTGCATATACGGGGCCCAGCTGTGCTCAGATCGACATATATCGACTCAAGAACATCGCCTGTAGGTCCTATATAGCTGTGGGTTGCAGCTGGCTGGTATCACAGCTACCCCCATGCTGTATATACGTGGCCCAGCTGTGCTCAGATCGACATATATCGACTCAAGAGCATCGCCTGTAGGTCCTATATGGCCGTCGGTTGCATCTGGCTGGTATTAGAGCTACCCCCATGCTGTATATACGGCGCCCAGCTGTGCTCAGATCGACATATATCCACTGTAGGTCCTATATGGCCGTGGGTTGCATCTGGCTGGTATCAGAGCTACCCCCATGCTGCATATACGGGGCCCAGCTGTGCTCAGATCGACATATATCGACTCAAGAACATCGCCTGTAGGTCCTATATAGCTGTGGGTTGCAGCTGGCTGGTATCACAGCTACCCCCATGCTGTATATACGTGGCCCAGCTGTGCTCAGATCGACATATATCGACTCAAGAGCATCCCCTGTAGGTCCTATATGGCCGTGGATTGCATATGGCTGGTATCAGAGCTACCCCCATGCTGTATATACGGCGCCCAGCTGTGCTCACATCGACATATATCCACTGTAGGTCCTATATGGCCGTAGGTTGCATCTGGCTGGTATCAGAGCTACCCCAATGCTGCATATACGGGGCCCAGCTGTGCTCAGATCGACATATATCGACTCAAGAACATCGCCTGTAGCTCCTATATAGCCGTGGGTTGCAGCTGGCTGGTATCACAGCTACCCCCATGCTGTATATACGGCGCCCAGCTGTGCTCACATCGACATATATCCACTGTAGGTCCTATATGGCCGTAGGTTGCATCTGGCTGGTATCAGAGCTACCCCCATGCTGCATATACGGGGCCCAGCTGTGCTCAGATCGACATATATCGACTCAAGAACATCGCCTGTAGCTCCTATATAGCCGTGGGTTGCAGCTGGCTGGTATCACAGCTACCCCCATGCTGTATATACGTGGCCCAGCTGTGCTCAGATCGACATATATCCACTCAAGAACATCGCCTGTAGGTCCTATATGGCCGTGGGTTGCATCTGGCTGGTATTAGAGCTACCCCCATGCTGTATATACGGCGCCCAGCTGTGCTCACATCGACATATATCCACTGTAGGTCCTATATGGCCGTGGATTGCATCTGGCTGGTATCAGAGCTAAGTAGTGTAAGCAAGCCGATTCTAGAACCTCCTCCCGACCTTGAGGGTCGGGGGGGAGGTTCTAGAATCGGCTTGCTGACCTTGAAGGTGGAGGTTTTACATTCATGCCCTTGAAAAGTCCCAAATTAGTTTGGGTGGAGGTTCTAAAATACTGGCTTACGTTTAGAAATAAAATAAAACACGATTTTTTAATTTTTAATTTTTATTATAAAATATAATAAAAAGTGTTGCATGGATCTGTAAAAATAAGTAGTAAGAATAAATATAAACAATATTGATTTAATAATATTTACCACATATGTGGCTTAGGATTGCATGAGTTGCTCCGGCCACACCAAGCACTGCATCTCATTGCATGGATCTAAAGTAAATAATAAGAAATATAAATAATAATATAGGTTTAGTAAATATTAATAATATTTACCTTGTGTGTGATATCTTTTATCACACTCCAACAAGGCGCGTAAACGACGCATCTCTATTTCCCATTTTTCTTTTTCTAAAATGCGTGTCCTCTTATTTTTTTTCTGATTTCTTTTTTTAGAAGACGTCATTCTGAAATGATTTCGATTTCTTACTGACTGCTTAGCTACCTTCCACAGTTCTTTATACTTACAACATCCTCCACATTCGCAAGTTGGAGAGGAGTTTGTGGAACTGGTTTAATGATTCTTGACTGGCCTTGAAGGTAGCAATTTTCAAGGTCATGGTCACAATCCAAGGTCAAGGTCAAATTCCAGGGCCAAGGTCAAATTAACAGTCCAAGGTCAAGGCCAAATTCCAAGGTCAAGGTCATGTTTAAATTTTAAGGTCAGTTCCAAGGTCAAGGTCATGTTTAAATTTCAAGGTCAGGGTCAAATTCCAAGGTCAAGGACAAATTACAATTCCAAGGCCAAGGTCATGTTTAAATTTCAAGGTCAGAATCAAATTCCAAGGTCAAGGACAAATTATTCCAAGGTCAAGGCCATGTTTAAATTCCAAGGTCAGAGTCAAATTCCATGGTCAAGGTCATGTTTAAATTTCAAGGTCAGGGTCAAATTCCAAGGTCAAGGACAAATTACAATTCCAAGGTCAAGGTCATGTTTAAATTTCAAGGTCAGAATCAAATTACAAGGTCAAATTACAAGGTCAGGGTTGACTGACCTTGTAATCGTTCAGAGTGACCTTGTTACAGACTTTCACCACGTATTTAAGCTTTTGTATAAATGGATAGTAGAGTTTGTACACAATTTAATGTTGATAAGTTTTTAAACTGATGAATACATAATAATGGATTCTCCACTATTTTATCGTAATAATAAGAGTCCATTGAGTTTGAAAAGTTTAGTGACGAAAGAAATTTGTGGAAAACTGTTAAAAAATAGATTCGAAGTGCATACATTAGCGGAGGAAGGTGCAATTCCAAATACGGTGGCTGATTTTTTATGGAATCGATGGGAATATGTAAATTGGGTGTATGCAGATCAAAGGCCAATCGAACAATTCGAACGTGTAATAGATCTGGGAAGATGTCAACCGTTCCGTTGTAGTGTAAGGATGACTCCAAAAGTCGTGGCTGCATTTTTTAATGGAAGCCTTCTAACGCTGTTTAAGTATTTCGATATAATTTACCTGAGGGTGAAAAAACAATTTTGGCATGATTTGACTGGGGAAAGATATTGTGAATATTGTAGAAAGTTGTCTTATAAGAAAAATAGAAATATAAAATTGTTCCGAACACGTTACGAGAAAACGGAACTGTTTAGTTTGATACAGCTTATACAATGGTTGCAAGAGAGCAAAAGATATTGTGCTTTTTGCTTTGCAATGCCATTATTCGAAGTTGATAATTTATGGCTGTTCCCCTTGCCACTATCACCATCATCGTCATTAAGTGATAGCACTAATACTTACTCTAGCAGTGAGGATGAGATGGATACGGCAACGGATATGGAAGACGAAGATTAAAACACCATAATCAAATTTCATGTGAAGGTCATTTCGATTCATGTGAAGACCATTTCGATAATATATAAGATAAGCGGCTACCTCCTCAACTTCAGTGTATAAATATTCGGCAAAGTAGTTAGAGCTCCTTTGAGCAATACAAATATATAATAAGATGTTTGAATGTGAAAATTGTGGAAAATCATTTTCGAGAAAAGACAATCTTAAGCGACATCAAAATGTTACTTGCAATCCAAAAAGAAGAAAAGTTGAAATTCCAACCACATCCAAAGGATTCGATAATTTAATCACTGGTATTAAATGTGATACTTGTAATATAATTGTAGACAAGTCATGTTGGTCATCCCACCTTAAAAGTAATTTACATAAAAATAATGCTTTTGTTGTTATTGATAATGGTGTAGAGCAAATATCAGGAGCATTTGGTAATAAGATAGTTACTTATGGTATTACTGAGCCTGGATTTCATATAGATCCGCAGGAATTCGCTCACTTGATAAGGGAAAAAATTATAAGCCTAATTGAAGGAAAACGTGTCATATTTTCAAATATGAAAATAAATTTTGAATGTTTTGCACTTTATTTCTTAATCGTAAAGAAAGATGCTGAAATTAAATCGTTTAATACGAAAAACAAAATAATTACTCTTGAGACAGATCTTTACAAAATTTATAATGAGTTCATAGAAGAGATCATGGCCAAGATGTCAGAATTTCAGGAACGCGATTCAGGTAAGATCATACATTGATATTGCTTAATATGTGGTTCAATATGTTGTTTTTACTTTACAGGATGGACATTATTAGAACTTTTACGGATGGAAGTTAATATGAGTAAATACAATCCAACAAGAGCGTCTAGTTATATTGAATTACCAGATGCAATAAAGGCAAAACGAGCGATTATAAATTTACAAAATAATGACCAAGCTTGCTTTGCGTGGGCAATTACATCAGCACTAATTCAACCAGCAGGTGCACCGCAGAGAACATCGTCATATCCTCACTATTCGAATGTTTGTGATTTTTCAGAATTGGAGTTTCCACTGAAAATTAAAGATGTGAAAAAGTTTGAATCTAAAAATAATATAAGTTTAAATGTGTATGGTATGAACAAAGAATTTATTGGAGGTACAGTAATTTTTGACATTGTGCCACTAAAAATTTCGAAAAATGAAAGGGAAGTACATATAAATTTGCTACTAATAAACGACGATAAAGGAAATAGTCATTTTTGTTGGATAAAAAATTTGTCTCGTTTATTGTCTAAGCAGTATTCACGAAATGGGCATGAAAAGTGGATATGTGAAGGATGTCTCACATATTTCACTAATCAGGAAAACCTTATCCGTCATCGGTTAGAAGATTGTGGAAAAGTGAAAGCCATTTTACCCGAACAAAAGACTCGCATTAACAAGCTGGGCGAAGAGGTGATGGAAAACGAGCTAAAATTTGAAAATTTTGAAAAGCAAATGAAAGTGCCATTTGTCGTCTATGCAGATTTTGAAGCTTTGCTCGTACCGGTTGGAGAAGATCGTGAAAATGATGCAAGTAAGCCATATACTGTTAAGTGTTACCGTCATGAACCATATGCCTTTTCATATTATATTAAATGTTCTTATGATGATACATTATCAAATTTTAGAATTTACACAGGGCAAGATGCGGCAAGAAAGTTTGTTAGCCTATTAGAAGATGATATTAAAAAAATTTATAGAGAACATTTGGCTATAAACAAATTAATGAAGCCCCTAACAAATGACCAACAGAAAGAATGGGAGAAAAACATTTGTCATATATGTGAGAAAGCAATAACAGATAAGATAGATAAGGTATATGATCATGATCATTTGACAGGAATTTTTCGTGGAGCTGCACATTCGGTGTGTAATATAAATTATAAAGTTCCCAAATTTATACCAATATTTTTTCATAACCTCTCCAATTACGATTGCCATATGTTTGTAAAAGATATTGCATTGAGTGGTGAAGATGTTGACGTGATCGCTCAAACTAAGGAGAAATACATTTCATTTAGTAAAAAAGTTCATGTGGGTGAAACTATAGATCACAAAGGCAAACTTAGAAAAGTATTTTTAAAACTGAGATTTGTGGATTCTTTTCGATTTATGTCATGTTCCCTTGAAAAGTTGGGATCATATTTGGAAGACGATCAGTGTCGTGAAATTCGAAAATATTTTTATGTTGATGAGCAATTCAAATTGATACGACAAAAAGGTATATTTCCTTATACATTTATGGATGACTTTGAAAAAATAAATTATCCAAGATTGCCAGATTGTGTCGACTTTTATGACTCTTTAAACAATGAAAGCGTATCACAAGAAAACTATGCACGAGCACAGACTGTATGGGATGTTTTCAATTGTAAAACTTTGGGCGATTACAGCAATGTTTATTTAACATCTGATGTTTTGTTACTTGCAGACATATTTGAAAATTTTCGTACTGTATCTTTACAAAATTATAAATTAGATCCTGCAAACTACTTCACTGCACCAGGATTTGGATGGGACGCTCTGCTCAGAACAACAGGTATAAAAATGGATTTATTAACTGATATCGACATGTTACACTTTTTTAAAAAGGGTATACGAGGAGGTCTCAGTATGTGTACCAGGCGAAAGGCAGAGGCTAACAATACATTTATGCCATCATACAATGTGGACTTACCAAAATCATATATAGTTTATTTAGATGCCACTAACTTATATGGATATGCTATGTGCTGTAAACTTCCAACAGGGAAATTTCGTTGGTTGGATAAATATGAAGTCAGTATTTTTGATATTCATAATGTTGCCGACAATTCTGATATAGGGTATGTATTAGAAGTTGATCTTGAATACCCACCACACGTCCATGATTTACACAACGATTTACCCTTTTGCCCAGAAACTGTAATACCACCATCTTCTAAATTCCCGAAACTCATACCCAATTTAAATAACAAAGAAAAATATGTCATTCATTATAGAAATTTAAAGCAGTGCTTACATCATGGATTAATTTTAACTCGTATCCACCGAATTTTAGAATTTCAGCAAAGTAATTGGATGAAACCTTATATTGACTTCAATACTAAAAAACGCCAAGCAGCTAAAAATGAGTTTGAGAGAAACCATTACAAAGCAATGAATAATATTGTTTTCGGGAAAACAATGGAGAATGTGGAAAACAGATCGGATATTCATTTATCCACCCACTGGGAAAGACGTCATAGAAAACCTGGTGCTGAAAATTATGTAACAAAAGCAAATTTTAAATCTGCTAAAATATTTTCTGAGAATTTGGTAGCAATTGAACTATCAACAGTAAAAGTAAATTATAACAAGCCTTTATATGTCGGCTTTAGTATTTTGGAAATATCTAAAACTGTTATGTACGACTTCTTTTACAATTTTCTGAAAATTTATTATGGTAATAATATAAATTTACTGTATACTGATACAGATTCATTGATTATACATGTCTACACAAATAACATCTATGATGATATTAAGAAAAACATTGATAAATTTGATACTTCTAACTATCCTCCAAACAATATACATGATATGCCAAGAAATCAATCTGTTCTTGGGAATATGAAGGATGAATATTGTGGGGAAATAATCACATCATTCTACGGCACAGGTGCTAAAGCATATTGCGTTGATCTCTTGACACATTCTACCAAAAAAGCAAAGGGTGTGAAAAAGAATGTTATTAATAAAGAGTTATCGGTTAAGGATTATCAGAGAATTGTTGAATGCGGTGGAAACATATTTAAAAAGATGTATACGTTTAGATCGGATTATCATGTTATGTTTACGGAAATGAAAAATAAAATAGCTTTATCTGCAAAAGACGATAAGAGGTATATTATGAAAGATAATTACACCACGTTAGCTTGGGGGCATAAAAGTATCTATCAACTAGAAGGGGAGAAGGCGATCGATGAAATTATTGAGGAAGAATGTAATAAATTAGGGATATTATAGATTAAGATTTGTATAGTATTGTATTGTATAGTATAGATTGTAAATTGTATTATTAGGTGCATTTAATAAACAGTTTAAAAATATGTAATTTTTATTAATATTTATATTCGTATTACAGAGAGTTACAGCTTATAAAACATTGTTTTTTGATATCCATGAGTTGTGAGATGGGTGTAGTCCTAACCATTTGACAAACACCTTATTTCCTTTACGTCGTAAAACTTTTTCTACTAAGTACACATCCGGATGCTTAACCCTTTGAAGTTCCAGTTCATAGAATCCTCCAATGATTCCCTCACCGTTTACATCTTGCAGCACATATGTGCGCGGATTTGTGTTTTGAACTTTAGTGACTATAAATATTTCGTTAGACCAATTTGGAGTATAATTTTTGGTGAATGCTTGTCGATGTTTACTTATTCGAACATGATCACCAATTTTAAATTTTTGAAAAGACTTATCGTAAGTTTTCAACGAACTATATACAGTCTTTAAGAGAATTGAAGCATTTCTTTGATTAACCTGTTTTGGTTTCATACCAATTGTTCTGTGCACTGTGTCATTGTATTTATTGATTATTATCTGTAACAAATCAATCCAGCGATAAGTTCCCTGCATACTGAATGCTTTCCACATGTTTTCCTTAATAGTTCTATTAAATCTTTCTACAATTGAACTCTTTAATGTAGAATAACTGCTGTAATGATTGATATCATGTCGATTCATGAGTTTTCTGAAATCAGTATTGTAAAATTCCTTGCCATTGTCTGTTTGTAAGTTCTTTGGTATCTGCCCTCTTTTCCCTACTAAAATTTGCTCCATTGCCTTTGTAACTTCTTTACCAGTTTTATTCTTTAAAGGTAATGCCCATCCATATTTTGAGAAAGCATTGATAACCATTAAAATGTATTTATATCCCTTATTCTGTTTAGAATATGGTATCATTTCAACCAAATCTGCTTGATATAAATCTTTTAATCCTTTTAAAATGACATGGCGCCTTTTAAATTTTTTTCTAGATGGTGCATGTATTTCGTCAACAACATCTTGCTTAATATTATCGCCAACATCTTGCTTAATATTACCCATTATTTTGTTCAATAAGAATTTCAACGCAAAAGCTGGTAGGTACAATAGAGTTTTGGCGTATTTGAAGTATATCCTTCGGTCTAAGATAATTAGTGGTATCCGGACGATATTCCTTGTTATTAATAATAAGCTTTGCCTGTCCCTGAATATATACTTTTAATATTTTACCTTCGTGTAGATCGTTTGTGTAACTACCTACAGCACCTTTATTTTGAATTTGATAAATTCCCGGTGAAATTAATGCACCAATACCACTAAATGTAAGAATGAATTGTCTTGTTATTGAATTTCTCAATTCGTTAATAGAATCCTCCAAAACGTTAGACCTCTGTAAATGTTTTGATAAGGTATGACTATGAATGTGTTTGCCAAACTTATCTAAAGTCATCGTACCGTTTATGTGCTGTCCGAATCTATCAAGACTCATCATGCGTGTGGCTGAGTAGTTAATGAGTAATTAGTCTGCATGTCCAGATTTATTAACGCAAAACTTTTGCCTCCTTTAATTCCTCAATAATGGAAATTACTTCATTGTCATGTGATGAATGGCCGGCAGCTTTGGATGCGAGTAATAAACGTAATCTCTCAACAAGTTCATTGGGATCATCCCAATAACGATATTCTAAGGAGGAGTCCGGAATTTCTTGTCTATTTATAAGCCGGTGTGATAATGATCCCCCTGTTTTCCAATTTTTTGCCCACCAAACCTTAGGTGCCTCACCTGTCAATAGGGGTTTTATAATGGTGGTGTATTTCCGCCCTCTATTCGCTGCAATCCCTGCATTAGGATCATATCTAACCCTTGCGGCATTAGTTCTACTTAATATATCTCTATAATTTCGAGCATCTTGTAATGTAAATTTTGAAGGCTCCTTTTTAAATAGTAATTCATACAGACCTACTGTACCCTTGTATTTAAATTCACCTATTTGGATATCTGCATCTTCGAATTGAATTTCAGAATTGCCTACATATAAATTTCCATCTACTTCATGAACACCGTACTTCACATCAAACTTTCCATCAATATCCAATTTATAGTCAAGAAGATATGCCCGAGGCAATTTATGAAATTGATTTATTACCATTTGCACTTCAGGAGTATTCATTTCCTCGGCAACTATTTGCTGATTTTGCTTTAAGATTAGAGAAATATCTTCCTCATCATCACTATCCATTTGTTCTTGCTGCTCATAAACTGTAGAACTTTTATTCCCATCTTCTAGCTGAGAGCTTTCTAAAACTTCTTCACGGTAGGAGTCATCTAACGCTACATCTTCAGGTGATTCCATAGGTTTTTTTGTATGGAGATATTTACTTTGAGGAAGTGTTGCATCCATTATTTCTCTTTTAAGTGTATATCGATTAGGAATACTAGATTTTCGTCGCTTTATGTATGGAGTCTCTTTTAAGTTATCTTTATTATCATACTCATTACTATCTGCATCATATTTGTTGGGCTCCATTTCCACTAAATTTAAGTCAAGTTTATT
The DNA here is from genome assembly GCA_963942505.1 of Lordithon lunulatus. NCBI lineage: Eukaryota > Metazoa > Arthropoda > Insecta > Coleoptera > Staphylinidae > Lordithon > Lordithon lunulatus. Next base: position 111,304 of record CAWWDN010000135.1, on the reverse strand, counting down.
AACGAGTTCATTTATTGGACCAGTCAGTGGTGAAAAAGTAGTGTCAAGGTGTTCCTTTGCTTGAGCTATATTAGTCTTTAATGCTCGAATTTTATTTTTAAGCGCTGAACGAGCATCTACGAGTTGTTTAGCAACTTTTTGGTGTTGAATTTCCATCTTGACAGATAAATCAATACTGACCTAATAACTTAATTACTTAATGTTTTAAAGCGTTATGTAGTTATCGAAACCCTGGCGGTAACGACCATCTGCTTTATTGCAGTCTAAATCAACAACTAAAATATCATGAGAAGCAATCCAACATTTTCTGCAGAGGTCTTTAAATTCTTCAAAAGTCATATCACTAACTAGTTGATCATCGTAAATATGTTTTAAATTAGTAGCATCCTGGCGAAACAACACTAAAAAGTTACAATTATCCCGAATCAATTGCTTTGGTACAGCACTGTAACTCTGACATAGATAGAAAGTGTCAACATTCTTGTGACGTCCATATGAAAAGTAATCTCTTATAACATTATGTCCGGTGGGTGGAATATCATCAAATATTACAATTGAATATTCCTTCACCTGTTTGGGTGGGACTATAGAATCTATATCAGAAAATTCATAATATCCACATTCTGGAACTGTCTTAAGCACTTCTCTGAGAAACTCATATTTCTTTTGATATAACGAGTTCGAACAAAGATATATGTTTAGGTATCGTAAACCATTTAGGGAAAGCAATAAAGATAACATAACATTCGTCTTTCCAGAACCGGATGGTCCGACAATTAAGCCCCTTTTGCAGTCTCCACCAAAAAGTGTATTATGTCTTTTAAATGAATTTTGATTTAGTGAGCTATCAAAATTTTGCACTGGTAAGGATAATGATTGAGGTTCCAGTCTTATATCGGTCATGCTTTTTCCCTATACTTCAGCACTACTATAACTCACTAAGACAACTAAAGACATTTGTTATGGACTTATAATTTTATTAAGTATAATAAATCACTCTTCACAATATTATCCTCGTACACGTACAATTTAAGTATAATGTTTATGTATGCAATGAAATATTACAGAAATGTATACAAAATGCATATTTCAAACCGTTAATTGGTAAACTTAATCATCCATATATATTTAATTATATGTATGCTTATGTTTAGTTTTTAATAAATCTATGTAAAATAGTAAAAATATATGAATATTTGTTGGAGTTGTTGAGATCCATTTGCATACTCCACGCTGCACTTCATTGGAAAGAACTGCATGATGAAGTTGAATTTATTCTTATCAGAATAATTGTTGTAGTTGTTGAGAATCATTTAGATATTGGATTCTGACCATCAATGAATGGAACACCTAATATAAAAAAATATAATTGAAACCATATGTAGCACAAATATATATGAAAATTTCTTACCCCACACCGGTATTGTAATCTAGTTATACAGAAGACACTCACAGGGGGCAGAGGGGCTCAGCTAAAAACATATTGAATTGAATGTACATCTGATATAAATATATTTAAATGTTTCTTACCCAGTTTACTGCACACATAGTTGACGACCCATTTCATCATACGTTACATTTGAAAGTAATTGGTAAGTAAGCGTAATGAATGAGCCAGCGTGATTTCATTATTTAAAGTCTGCTGCAAACTGGCCGTTCGTTGATTCACGTATTCTATGAATTTTGGATCTCCCAACGGACAATTTGCAGTAACAGTCATTTTAAAATACTGAAACTTGCTTATTTGTTGTTTTAAATAGGCTATATTTTCATCACATTTACGCAACCGAGATCTAGATTGTTCTAGAGAAATAGTAAAATCATCATTAATTTTATTAATGGTGGTTTCACTATTTGCTAAATAATCTCTAAGACAATCGGTTAATCCATAATTAACATATGACTCATGGGAGTCTGCACCAGGATTTGTAGGAACAATGGGTTCAGGAAATGGTAAAATTGTATCAGACCCCCCATCTGCTACAATTGAAGGTAAAACTGGATTAGGTGCAGGTATATTATCAAGCATATCATCAACTGCAGTGTTAGGATGCAGATTGGGATCGGATTTGTGGTTGGGATGAGTGACTACAATGTCTTGAAGAATTTTTACAGCATTAATTTTGTCAGACTGAGTTAATGAGTCCTGGCATATAATTTTGTCAGACTGAGTTAATGAGTCCTGGCTTAGGTTAACTAAATTTAGGATATTTTGTGAATGATTACTAGCGGACTCGAAATTATTATTGGTGATAGATATGGACTCTTGGCTGGACGTTATATTTATAATTTCTTTATTATCATTAACAATTAATAAATTTCGTGAAATACATTTCTGTCTCCCCCACCGCTTTGTTATGCGATTCTCACGTTTACTTTTAAGTTCTTCTGCGCGCCTCTGCTTGTACTCACTTTTCGGCAAATAATCGCCATATCTCCCCCTAGGGGATGTTTTAGCGTTAGATGATGATAGTAAAGTATTCAGGATCGTAGAAGAATTAAGAGCATCGTGATTTAGTTTAGTAGAAGGACCTGCAGTTGTTGATACGGTGTTTGGGCCTGGATTGGTATGAGGCACTGTGCAGACTTCTGTGGCAGCAATCTTGTTTGGTATTACTGTAGCCTGGCTGCCAACTTGCTGCTCAGGACTACAACGAGTTAGTATTTCGTCGAAAAATGCGTCGTCGAACTCAAGTAAATCGTTAAACTCTACGGTATTCATCTTGGCTCGATTTTTACAACGATACTGATTGGTGTCGATGAAAGCAAGGCTCTTATACTCAGAAAACGAGGTCGTAAAAGTTGTTTTAGCATTGAAATCGAAATGAGGAAGGTGAAAGGACTAAATCGATCGCTTGAGGCGATGTCTGACCCGACAGTGAAAGTAGGTCAAATTAAGGCGCCTGAGGCTATGTTGCGAACATGGTCGCTTGTGGGAGGAGTCAAGGTGGGGGGAGGGCGTGGTTAGGGGCGTGGCTTAGGGGGGCGGGGTTATGGGCGTAACTGGAGGGGGTAATTTTTTTTGGAGGCCATTTTGAAATGCATAGGGGGGGGGGGGGGGACGGTCACCCTACAGAAGAATTATCCCCACTCTCTCCCCACTTTTCCCTCTCTCCTTGTAGGAGGTTCTAAGGCGGAGCTATTTCACTTTGGATACTCCCATTCAGAAAACTCCCCTTCTTCTCTTTCTCTCTTTTCTTTTTCCTTCTTTTTCCTCCTTTCTTTTTTTTCCTCCTTTCTTTTTTCCTCCTCTCTTTTCCCTCCTTTTCAACGTTCAATTACTTTTTGTAAACTGACCTAACCAAACCTAATCTTACCTTGAAAATTCTATTAGCTGCGCTTTTTACCGATAGATGGCGCAACATGTATCTATAAATGATGGTACTTGCGCTTTTCTCGGTAGAAATCTGTATATGAAAATCTTGAAAATCCACTTAGTTTCGCTACTCACCGATAGATGGCGCAACATGTATCTATATACTTAAAATTTAAATTCATTTAACGCTTCATATATTAAAAATATAGTTTTAATGTACAGGATTAAATGGTGTGTTTCAGAATTATTTATCGATGAGTTAGAAATAAATATAAACTAATTAATGTATAAAAAATAGATTTATTATTTAGTTTTTTCATAAGTACATATAATACAGTCTCTAATGGCTGGAGCGGGACCATCTATATGTGTAGTCCAATTACTACGGTTGTAATGTGCCATACATGGTAATTTTTCTTGTAGTGACTGCTTGGCACGATAGTGTAGTGGTAGTTTATCCCATAATAATGCTAAATCTGATGGTCTAACTCTCCGCAAAAGGAAACCAAGAGGAAGATATTTCATTTCTGCAACAGGTATTGATCCAACTGTTCCAGAATCTTCATACCTTTCCAATACTTCCCATACTTTATTTATAATGAATTGTGACCACTGAAGGCTGATTAACCAATTTAAAATAAACTCCATAATATTGATTTCAGTACGTCTATAGTACGATTCTTGATTGTAACTGAATATATTTATACGCATCATCATTATATAGCTTCGCGTAAGTTAAATTTAAAACAACTTTTACATAGAAATTAAAAAATAAGTTTAATAGATACATAATATTTTATATAGTACATCAGTACAGTAAACTTTTGTATCCTTGAAGTACATCATACAAAAAATTTACATTCGTTAGAGCACACATACAGTGGTTGCGTCTGTGAAATGCACATTGTGGTTGCCCTTTCTTTAATACTGCATCCGGTTCATCCAGTTCACTAATTTCCCTTTCCAAAGTTTGTCTCAATAATTCCACCTTCTGGTATCCTTTTACATACACAGTTTGAACATTTCTAGTTAAAAACTTAACAATACTTGATAACTTTTCAATGGGAACAAAACCATCACGCCATTGAATGCAATGATGATTCTTCATCAACCAATCTGCTGTTCTCTGATTTTTAGCACTTAATTCATTGATGTTATGCGGTGGTTCAAATACAAAATGACTTACAACACCATCACTATCATGACTTGCAAATTCTTTCACTATAAAGTTATTGTTATCTGCCACAAATCCTTGCATATCAATAATGATAAACTCTATGGTATACATTTCGATTTTACCTTTAATCGTAAAGTATGTAACTCACCAGTTGTCGTGAATAGAATGAAACTTACTATATGTAAGGGTATATTTATAGACATTATCATTATAAAGGTTTACATAAATTAAAACAACATATAAATTAAAAAAAACTTTATTAAGTTTAACACATACATAATATTTATACTGTACATTTCATAACCATAAAGTACATCATACTTAAAAAATACATTCGTTAGAGTACACATGCACTGATTGCGTCGGTAAAATGCACATTGTGATTGTCCTTTTCTTTAATACTACATCCGATTCATCCATTTCATTAATTTTCCATTCCAAAACATCTCTCAATTATTCTACCTTCTGATATTCTTTTGCAAACACAGTTTGAACTTGATGCTTACATATTCACAACAGTTCTTTTACCACTTTCGTCAACGGAGAATAGTAGAAAGCTTTATCATGTAGAATTAGACAAAACGCAGTAGTACCTGATGGAATTGCATCTTTAGTTGTAAATTCGATTTTAATCTCTACTCCACTCTTGTGAATACTATCAGCTTGGTATGTGCAGTCAACGCCAATTAAAGGGGCCATTTCTTTAAACTGACTAGGGGAAAATAATGGATCACTTTCTTGAAAATAATACGATTGTTGAAATCTTGAATACATATCATATAAAATTGCATAACGATTGTTATCAAAATCAATATTCAAATTATCATATGGAAAACGTATTCCATTTAAATATACATTTAAATTTGTTAATTTTATATTATCAAAACGTGACATATTTGAAGTAATTGACCCTTTTCGACCTGTTTGAAATCCAATAATAATGAACCTCGGTGTTTCTAGCTGTTGTGCAGTCTTCACGGCCCATGTTTGTTTAGTTGTCTGTGGTAATGATGGATATTCATGAATCTCCCAACTTCTGAATGGTAAATGAATATCAACATTTTTTTCACTTAACTTTGTCAAAGTTAATTGTTCACGTAGTCCAACAGCAATGTGTGGAATTCTCCAATGTATTCTGTCTATTATCAACTTAACTTTTTCATCTTTTGCAGAAGAATCTTGCATTATTACATCGGAATCATCATTATTTCGTATTAATACCAATTCTTGTCTTACGTTGAGCACAATCTTCTTGAAATCTTCGGCAAAACCAAGTAATGTGCGCAATGGTACACTTATTCCAAAATTTCCGTTTTTATCAACCACATCACAAACACCAGCAATAGGATTCCAACCAGCGTTTTCCAATTTATTCATATCATTTTTAGTAAATGAAAAATATCCTTTCATACAAGATGTTATACCAACATTTCTGCTCGAATCCACTTGCACACCATTCATTAAATATCTAATGTCACTAAACATAAATGCGACTGGATTATTCACTAATTTGACTGTTTTACTCGCGTCTTTGGATACTGTCCCGTCTGCATTTATTTTTCGAAGACTTCCTTCAATATGTAAATAACTCTCACCAGGAAGTGTATAGTTATCAATTTCCGGAACAGTAATTCTTATTTCATCATTATTATCAAAGCTTGCAGACCCAAATGGTTGATGGGAATGATATTCATAACTTGTTATTGAATTATTTGTTTTAAGCTTCTCTGTCACGTTCAAGATCTCCATCATATCACCACTGTATATCCCAATTTTTTTAAATATTGTCGATTTCGTTGTGTTAACACTTTGACTATGCGTCTAGGACTGTTTGTGCGGTTGGTGGTGCTGCTACATTTATATTCACCTCTGGATAGATAACAACCGTTATTAGCGGATGATGACTTTTTTTTAATAATTCTTGAATACATCTTCATAACTACGTTAGTTTTCTAAGATGTAAGCTAACGGTTATTTCTTCGTCTCTAAAGTTGATAAAACGGCCTGACTGATCTAGTACCCTTACAATTAAAGAACTGATTACTTTTCCTGAGACAGGTAAATATATAGGTTGTTGCGGTGACTCGATAATTTTAAATCCTGCTGGAACTTTCGGGAAAAAATGATATAACACGTGCACTTGTTCACCATTATTGTATGATCCGCCAATCAAATTGCAATATATTTGTATAGCGTTAACCTTATTGATGTCTACAATATAATCCGATTGATGAGTTCCGTTTTTCAATAACTTCTCTTTGAAGCCTAATAATGATCCAATGCTTCTCTCTCGTGAAAAGTCAATTTCCAACGCTGTTTTTATGGAAACTCTTTGTGTATTATTATTACCACTAATACGAACAAGTACCTGATTATTTCTTCCATCCCCAATCTGATTCTCTATGTACCCCGCAATATCCTGAATGTCATAAATACCAGTTGGAATTTCAATAACATTTAAGACGCTACCCCGATCTCTATAATGAAAGAGGTTATTACTCTCGTCTACGTTAGGAATTGAGTTAAAAGATTCAAAGTTCAGTAATGCCATTTCATAAGTTTCATCCTCATCCAAATATATTGGTGGATTGAAATCACAACTTAACTCCGATTTTCTTCCTGTCAAGGTGAATGTGTATGAATGTGCTACCCTCTCCATTGCTCAACATGTAACTGACATATCTCATGGGTATTCACACTATTTATCTAACAAAAACATTAAACTTAATTGACCACAATTTGTATCATAATTTCTTTGATATTTGTAATAATTATAGTAAATTTTATTCGATTTTCTATCAGATTGTAGGTATGTTAGTACTTCTAATGGTGGTTTGAGGTCTCCAAAACTATCAAAGTATTGTATTACTTTTCCCAGCTTTTTATAAGCTACCCAGTGAGTTCCTTCGCCATTTTTATCATCTAGATTTACAATGCCGCTTTCTTTTATATGGATTTTCTTTGGCATTGCATTTCTCATGAAAACTCCCCTAAAGTAAGGAATTTTAAATTTTTTAGCATATTTGACTATGTCAACATTAGTCATTGGGCGACGAAGAAACTTCAGCTCTAGTTTTTTGAATTATTTGGAAAATATAATCCACATCCCTGCTTATATGGTTTTATATAAAATCCAGAACCCACCGCTTTCGGCTCCATTGCTCGGTTGTGTCTTTCAGTTTCTTTATTCTGTTCTCTTGCTGCTTTTGCTTCATTAACAGCCTTTGCTATAGCAGCTGCTCCTCCACCTAATGACCCCAACGCTCCTAAAGCTGCAAATAGTGGAACTAATGGAAGAAATCCTCCTTTTTTTGGTATAGGTATTACCCTTCGCCTCGGATAACTAATATTTTTTTTATTATTTTGCAAGGAATTGTAAGCTACCTTTGATGCTCCAAGCAGACTTTTATTAGGATTTCTACCAACTGCTTGCTTAGCAATTCGTACTGCCTGTGCAAACGATAATGAACCTCCGCGTCGCTTCATTACCTTCCGCTTTGAACGACGTCGTCTCCTTAAACCCATACCAAACTTTGTTTTCGCTTTCATTAGAGCAGCAACAGTTGCTGATGCTACCTTCTCACTGAATTTCGAGTCACCACTAGTTATTCTACCTTTTGCGACACTGTACAATTTTTTATCAGCTTCGTGCCTTTCACCCAATTTATTTGTAGAACTATACGCTATGTCGTGCTGCTTGCAAGCTTCGTCTAATTTATTTATCCCTGCATCACCACGCTGCAATCTTTCTTCTAATTTTGTTCCTGGACCACAATAATTGTAACCCGGTAAGTGTAATTCAAATGGAAGCTTATTTATTAACTTGTTCAATAAACCACTACCCTTTCGCACGAACGCTCGATCGCGACTGATAGGATTATAGACAAACATTTGATTTTATGGAAATTATACAAAAAATAAAACTTTATTATTATTCTTTTACATATAGTTCCTGACAGTCTTAAAACTATACTCAAACTAACATTAATTGACATAACTATTCGATTATATAATATAAATAAAAAATGTACTAGATATTATTAATTCGGTATAAACCTTTCGTTGTACACTTTTTCTCTATGCTTATTCTGATAACATTCTGATAATATTTTCTCTACTTTTCTTATTCTATTATTAAATCTTATACTATCTACAACATTTAAATGCCAAGTCCCTTTCCTAGCTTGTTTATGTGCAAATTTCCAGACATGCAAATAATGTATAACATTCCTATCTTCATTAAATGATACACTCTTTACATTAGACATTAAATGGTGTTCTTATTGCTTCCTGTAAATCCAAGTCGTAATATACCTTATCGATTGAATATAAAAGAATTTCCTTTGTCATGCCAACATATTCAGTACATGTCTCATTATACAGTAGCTCAAATCTTTTTTTCACATCCCCTTCATATCCTGCTAACATTTCCAAACATATATGATAGTATTCAGAAAAATTCATGCTCCTTAACAATTCTAGTCGAAACGATACAATTTCACTTAATTTCCATACTTCACGAAGACTTTCATAAGACAAATATGTAGAATCTGCTCCCATATCCGCCTTCAAAACCTTTCGACTATTTTCAACCCAAATGAATGATAATTTTAACTCATTCACATTCATAGTCTCACTACAAGTAGATGATACAATTTCGTGATTTAGATGATTTTTCTTCCCAACAAACGCTTCCCAAGTTGTTTCATTCAATTCGATTCCTTGACCTCGAGCACCCATTATTCTAATAACCGGTTCAAAATTTAAATCAACATTTAAGCCGACGCAAATCCATTTTGAGTTACTCTTATTTAAGAAGTATGTCACTGGCGATAGTAGTGGCTTACTAAATTTTGGCTTTTTCTGAATACATCTGGAATATTCTGCAGATTCATTAGTATTACCAACTAGAGTTTCACATGGTTTCCTTGAAATATGCATGTTAATTAGGTCTAAATCTTCTGCTGCAGGAACGGATATCTCGCTGAATCCTAGGTCTACATCTTCGAATATTGATTCGAGCCCTTTCGAAATATTTGCATTTTTTGAATTATTGCCTTCCTTAATTTTCCCATCATCCTTATGATATCTTTTACTACCATTTGTCTTAAAATCTGCGGTATGATGAAGATTATACGGATGTGGTCGATGCACTAGAATTTAAACTAATAAGCTTCAAATAATATTTATAAATTTAATAAATAATATAATAAATAATATAATAATACTTACTGTTTACTGAGTACACTAAAGACACTACTACTAAATATAATCGAAACTAATCAGAATATATAACAACCTAAAAATGGAGGGGGGCTTATCGTAACCTCTATGTCATTTCAGTCAATCATCTCTCTTACTTGTTAAGAAGGAGGAACCTCACATTAACGACATGAATGAAGGAGGAACCTCATTCTTAAAGTGTAAGGTATGGTTTATCAAGAACCTCACATTTCATTTTTAAATTACCGCTTTACGATATTTGCATCAGTTGCTCCTGAACCTTCGAAGTGACAACATCTTCAATCTTTTCTATATTACTGCTTCTTTATTCATGAATGCATATTCGATTCTAAAGCCTCAACCTTGTAACTACTACAATATTATGTCATGATCTTGAATATGACCTTTTAAGGTCAGCGATTTCATAACCTCTTCAATCCGATTCTAAAGCCTCAACCTTGTAACTACAAGGTCATTATTACGTCATGATCTTGAATATGGATTTCATAACCTCTTCATTTGACCTTGAGCTCGAGGTTAGAAGAGGAGGTTTTATATTCAAGGTTGTGAGGAGGTTCTAGAATCGGCTTGCTTACACTACTGAGCTACCCCCATGCTGCATATACGGGGCCCAGCTGTGCTCAGATCGACATATATCGACTCAAGAACATCGCCTGTAGGTCCTATATAGCCGTGGGTTGCAGCTGGCTGGTATCACAGCTACCTCCATGCTGTATATACGTGGCCCAGCTGTGCTCAGATCGACATATATCGACTCAAGAACATCGCCTGTAGGTCCTATATGGCCGTGGGTCGCATCTGGCTGGTATTAGAGCTACCCCCATGCTGTATATACGGCGCCCAGCTGTGCTCAGATCGACATATATCCACTGTAGGTCCTATATAGCCGTGGGTTGCATCTGGCTGGTAGCAGAGCTACCCCCATGCTGCATATACGGGGCCCAGCTGTGCTCAGATCGACATATATCGACTCAAGAACATCGCCTGTAGGTCCTATATAGCCGTGGGTTGCAGCTGGCTGGTATCACAGCTACCCCCATGCTGTATATACGTGGCCCAGCTGTGCTCAGATCGACATATATCGACTCAAGAGCATCGCCTGTAGGTCCTATATGGCCGTGGGTTGCATCTGGCTGGTATTAGATCTACCCCCATGCTGTATATACGGCGCCCAGCTGTGCTCAGATCGACATATATCCACTGTAGGTCCTATATGGCCGTGGGTTGCATCTGGCTGGTATCAGAGCTACCCCCATGCTGCATATACGGGGCCCAGCTGTGCTCAGATCGACATATATCGACTCAAGAACATCGCCTGTAGGTCCTATATAGCTGTGGGTTGCAGCTGGCTGGTATCACAGCTACCCCCATGCTGTATATACGTGGCCCAGCTGTGCTCAGATCGACATATATCGACTCAAGAACATCGCCTGTAGGTCCTATATGGCCGTGGGTTGCATCTGGCTGGTATTAGAGCTACCCCCATGCTGTATATACGGCGCCCAGCTGTGCTCACATCGACATATATCCACTGTAGGTCCTATATGGCCGTGGGTTGCATCTGGCTGGTATCAGAGCTACCCCCATGCTGCATATACGGGGCCCAGCTGTGCTCAGATCGACATATATCGACTCAAGAACATCGCCTGTAGGTCCTATATAGCTGTGGGTTGCAGCTGGCTGGTATCACAGCTACCCCCATGCTGTATATACGTGGCCCAACTGTGCTCAGATCGACATATATCGACTCAAGAGCATCGCCTGTAGGTCCTATATGGCCGTGGGTTGCATCTGGCTGGTATTAGAGCTACCCCCATGCTGTATATACGGCGCCCAGCTGTGCTCAGATCGACATATATCCACTGTAGGTCCTATATGGCCGTGGGTTGCATCTGGCTGGTATCAGAGCTACCCCCATGCTGCATATACGGGGCCCAGCTGTGCTCAGATCGACATATATCGACTCAAGAACATCGCCTGTAGGTCCTATATAGCTGTGGGTTGCAGCTGGCTGGTATCACAGCTACCCCCATGCTGTATATACGGCGCCCAGCTGTGCTCACATCGACATATATCCACTGTAGGTCCTATATGGCCGTAAGTTGCATCTGGCTGGTATCAGAGCTACCCCCATGGTGCATATACGGGGCCCAGCTGTGCTCAGATCGACATATATCGACTCAAGAACATCGCCTGTAGCTCCTATATAGCCGTGGGTTGCAGCTGGCTGGTATCACAGCTACCCCCATGCTGTATATACGTGGCCCAGCTGTGCTCAGATCGACATATATCGACTCAAGAACATCGCCTGTAGCTCCTATATAGCCGTGGGTTGCAGCTGGCTGGTATCACAGCTACCCCCATGCTGTATATACGGCGCCCAGCTGTGCTCACATCGACATATATCCACTGTAGGTCCTATATGGCCGTAGGTTGCATCTGGCTGGTATCAGAGCTACCCCCATGGTGCATATACGGGGCCCAGCTGTGCTCAGATCGACATATATCGACTCAAGAACATCGCCTGTAGCTCCTATATAGCCGTGGGTTGCAGCTGGCTGGTATCACAGCTACCCCCATGCTGTATATACGTGGCCCAGCTGTGCTCAGATCGACATATATCCACTCAAGAACATCGCCTGTAGGTCCTATATGGCCGTGGGTTGCATCTGGCTGGTATTAGAGCTACCCCCATGCTGTATATACGGCGCCCAGCTGTGCTCACATCGACATATATCCACTGTAGGTCCTATATGGCCGTGGATTGCATCTGGCTGGTATCAGAGCTACCCCCATGCTGCATATACGGGGCCCAGCTGTGCTCAGATCGACATATATCGACTCAAGAACATCGCCTGTAGGTCCTATATAGCCGTGGGTTGCAGCTGGCTGGTATCACAGCTACCCCCATGCTATATATACGTGGCCCAGCTGTGCTCAGATCGACATATATCGACTCAAGAACATCGCCTGTAGGTCCTATATGGCCGTGGGTTGCATCTGGCTGGTATTAGAGCTACCCCCATGCTGTATATACGGCGCCCAGCTGTGCTCAGATCGACATATATCCACTGTAGGTCCTATATAGCCGTGGGTTGCATCTGGCTGGTAGCAGAGCTACCCCCATGATGCATATACGGGGCCCAGCTGTGCTCAGATCGACATATATCGACTCAAGAACATCGCCTGTAGGTCCTATATAGCTGTGGGTTGCAGCTGGCTGGTATCACAGCTACCCCCATGCTGTATATACGTGGCCCAGCTGTGCTCAGATCGACATATATCGACTCAAGAACATCGCCTGTAGGTCCTATATGGCCGTGGGTTGCATCTGGCTGGTATTAGAGCTACCCCCATGCTGTATATACGGCGCCCAGCTGTGCTCACATCGACATATATCCACTGTAGGTCCTATATGGCCGTGGGTTGCATCTGGCTGGTATCAGAGCTACCCCCATGCTGCATATACGGGGCCCAGCTGTGCTCAGATCGACATATATCGACTCAAGAACATCGCCTGTAGGTCCTATATAGCTGTGGGTTGCAGCTGGCTGGTATCACAGCTACCCCCATGCTGTATATACGTGGCCCAGCTGTGCTCAGATCGACATATATCGACTCAAGAGCATCGCCTGTAGGTCCTATATGGCCGTGGGTTGCATCTGGCTGGTATTAGAGCTACCCCCATGCTGTATATACGGCGCCCAGCTGTGCTCAGATCGACATATATCCACTGTAGGTCCTATATGGCCGTGGGTTGCATCTGGCTGGTATCAGAGCTACCCCCATGCTGCATATACGGGGCCCAGCTGTGCTCAGATCGACATATATCGACTCAAGAACATCGCCTGTAGGTCCTATATAGCTGTGGGTTGCAGCTGGCTGGTATCACAGCTACCCCCATGCTGTATATACGTGGCCCAGCTGTGCTCAGATCGACATATATCGACTCAAGAGCATCCCCTGTAGGTCCTATATGGCCGTGGATTGCATATGGCTGGTATCAGAGCTACCCCCATGCTGTATATACGGCGCCCAGCTGTGCTCACATCGACATATATCCACTGTAGGTCCTATATGGCCGTAGGTTGCATCTGGCTGGTATCAGAGCTACCCCAATGCTGCATATACGGGGCCCAGCTGTGCTCAGATCGACATATATCGACTCAAGAACATCGCCTGTAGCTCCTATATAGCCGTGGGTTGCAGCTGGCTGGTATCACAGCTACCCCCATGCTGTATATACGGCGCCCAGCTGTGCTCACATCGACATATATCCACTGTAGGTCCTATATGGCCGTAGGTTGCATCTGGCTGGTATCAGAGCTACCCCCATGCTGCATATACGGGGCCCAGCTGTGCTCAGATCGACATATATCGACTCAAGAACATCGCCTGTAGCTCCTATATAGCCGTGGGTTGCAGCTGGCTGGTATCACAGCTACCCCCATGCTGTATATACGTGGCCCAGCTGTGCTCAGATCGACATATATCCACTCAAGAACATCGCCTGTAGGTCCTATATGGCCGTGGGTTGCATCTGGCTGGTATTAGAGCTACCCCCATGCTGTATATACGGCGCCCAGCTGTGCTCACATCGACATATATCCACTGTAGGTCCTATATGGCCGTGGATTGCATCTGGCTGGTATCAGAGCTACCCCCATGCTGCATATACGGGGCCCAGCTGTGCTCAGATCGACATATATCGACTCAAGAACATCGCCTGTAGGTCCTATATAGCCGTGGGTTGCAGCTGGCTGGTATCACAGCTACCCCCATGCTGTATATACGTGGCCCAGCTGTGCTCAGATCGACATATATCGACTCAAGAACATCGCCTGTAGGTCCTATATGGCCGTGGGTTGCATCTGGCTGGTATTAGAGCTACCCCCATGCTGTATATACGGCGCCCAGCTGTGCTCAGATCGACATATATCCACTGTAGGTCCTATATGGCCGTGGGTTGCATCTGGCTGGTATCAGAGCTACCCCCATGCTGCATATACGGGGCCCAGCTGTGCTCAGATCGACATATATCGACTCAAGAACATCGCCTGTAGGTCCTATATAGCTGTGGGTTGCAGCTGGCTGGTATCACAACTACCCCCATGCTGTATATACGTGGCCCAGCTGTGCTCAGATCGACATATATCGACTCAAGAACATCGCCTGTAGGTCCTATATGGCCGTGGGTTGCATCTGGCTGGTATTAGAGCTACCCCCATGCTGTATATACGGCGCCCAGCTGTGCTCACATCGACATATATCCACTGTAGGTCCTATATGGCCGTGGGTTGCATCTGGCTGGTATCAGAGCTACCCCCATGCTGCATATACGGGGCCCAGCTGTGCTCAGATCGACATATATCGACTCAAGAACATCGCCTGTAGGTCCTATATAGCTGTGGGTTGCAGCTGGCTGGTATCACAGCTACCCCCATGCTGTATATACGTGGCCCAGCTGTGCTCAGATCGACATATATCGACTCAAGAGCATCGCCTGTAGGTCCTATATGGCCGTGGGTTGCATCTGGCTGGTATTAGAGCTACCCCCATGCTGTATATACGGCGCCCAGCTGTGCTCAGATCGACATATATCCACTGTAGGTCCTATATGGCCGTGGGTTGCATCTGGCTGGTATCAGAGCTACCCCCATGCTGCATATACGGGGCCAAGCTGTGCTCAGATCGACATATATCGACTCAAGAACATCGCCTGTAGGTCCTATATAGCTGTGGGTTGCAGCTGGCTGGTATCACAGCTACCCCCATGCTGTATATACGTGGCCCAGCTGTGCTCAGATCGACATATATCGACTCAAGAGCATCCCCTGTAGGTCCTATATGGCCGTGGATTGCATATGGCTGGTATCAGAGCTACCCCCATGCTGTATATACGGCGCCCAGCTGTGCTCACATCGACATATATCCACTGTAGGTCCTATATGGCCGTAGGTTGCATCTGGCTGGTATCAGAGCTACCCCAATGCTGCATATACGGGGCCCAGCTGTGCTCAGATCGACATATATCGACTCAGGAACATCGCCTGTAGCTCCTATATAGCCGTGGGTTGCAGCTGGCTGGTATCACAGCTACCCCCATGCTGTATATACGGCGCCTAGCTGTGCTCACATCGACATATATCCACTGTAGGTCCTATATGGCCGTAGGTTGCATCTGGCTGGTATCAGAGCTACCCCCATGCTGCATATACGGGGCCCAGCTGTGCTCAGATCGACATATATCGACTCAAGAACATCGCCTGTAGCTCCTATATAGCCGTGGGTTGCAGCTGGCTGGTATCACAGCTACCCCCATGCTGTATATACGTGGCCCAGCTGTGCTCAGATCGATATATATCCACTCAAGAACATCGCCTGTAGGTCCTATATGGCCGTGGGTTGCATCTGGCTGGTATTAGAGCTACCCCCATGCTGTATATACGGCGCCCAGCTGTGCTCACATTGACATATATCCACTGTAGGTCCTATATGGCCGTGGATTGCATCTGGCTGGTATCAGTGCTACCCCCATGCTGCATATACGGGGCCCAGCTGTGCTCAGATCGACATATATCGACTCAAGAACATCGCCTGTAGGTCCTATATAGCCGTGGGTTGCAGCTGGCTGGTATCACAGCTACCCCCATGCTGTATATACGTGGCCCAGCTGTGCTCAGATCGACATATATCGACTCAAGAACATCGCCTGTAGGTCCTATATGGCCGTGGGTTGCATCTGGCTGGTATTAGAGCTACCCCCATGCTGTATATACGGCGCCCAGCTGTGCTCAGATCGACATATATCCACTGTAGGTCCTATATAGCCGTGGGTTGCATCTGGCTGGTAGCAGAGCTACCCCCATGCTGCATATACGGGGCCCAGCTGTGCTCAGATCGACATATATCGACTCAAGAACATCGCCTGTAGGTCCTATATAGCCGTGGGTTGCAGCTGGCTGGTATCACAGCTACCCCCATGCTGTATATACGTGGCCCAGCTGTGCTCAGATCGACATATATCGACTCAAGAGCATCGCCTGTAGGTCCTATATGGCCGTGGGTTGCATCTGGCTGGTATTAGATCTACCCCCATGCTGTATATACGGCGCCCAGCTGTGCTCAGATCGACATATATCCACTGTAGGTCCTATATGGCCGTGGGTTGCATCTGGCTGGTATCAGAGCTACCCCCATGCTGCATATACGGGGCCCAGCTGTGCTCAGATCGACATATATCGACTCAAGAACATCGCCTGTAGGTCCTATATAGCTGTGGGTTGCAGCTGGCTGGTATCACAGCTACCCCCATGCTGTATATACGTGGCCCAGCTGTGCTCAGATCGACATATATCGACTCAAGAACATCGCCTGTAGGTCCTATATGGCCGTGGGTTGCATCTGGCTGGTATTAGAGCTACCCCCATGCTGTATATACGGCGCCCAGCTGTGCTCACATCGACATATATCCACTGTAGGTCCTATATGGCCGTGGGTTGCATCTGGCTGGTATCAGAGCTACCCCCATGCTGCATATACGGGGCCCAGCTGTGCTCAGATCGACATATATCGACTCAAGAACATCGCCTGTAGGTCCTATATAGCTGTGGGTTGCAGCTGGCTGGTATCACAGCTACCCCCATGCTGTATATACGTGGCCCAGCTGTGCTCAGATCGACATATATCGACTCAAGAGCATCGCCTGTAGGTCCTATATGGCCGTGGGTTGCATCTGGCTGGTATTAGAGCTACCCCCATGCTGTATATACGGCGCCCAGCTGTGCTCAGATCGACATATATCCACTGTAGGTCCTATATGGCCGTGGGTTGCATCTGGCTGGTATCAGAGCTACCCCCATGCTGCATATACGGGGCCCAGCTGTGCTCAGATCGACATATATCGACTCAAGAACATCGCCTGTAGGTCCTATATGGCTGTGGGTTGCAGCTGGCTGGTATCACAGCTACCCCCATGCTGTATATACGTGGCCCAGCTGTGCTCAGATCGACATATATCGACTCAAGAGCATCCCCTGTAGGTCCTATATGGCCGTGGATTGCATATGGCTGGTATCAGAGCTACCCCCATGCTGTATATACGGCGCCCAGCTGTGCTCACATCGACATATATCCACTGTAGGTCCTATATGGCCGTAGGTTGCATCTGGCTGGTATCAGAGCTACCCCAATGCTGCATATACGGGGCCCAGCTGTGCTCAGATCGACATATATCGACTCAAGAACATCGCCTGTAGCTCCTATATAGCCGTGGGTTGCAGCTGGCTGGTATCACAGCTACCCCCATGCTGTATATACGGCGCCCAGCTGTGCTCACATCGACATATATCCACTGTAGGTCCTATATGGCCGTAGGTTGCATCTGGCTGGTATCAGAGCTACCCCCATGCTGCATATACGGGGCCCAGCTGTGCTCAGATCGACATATATCGACTCAAGAACATCGCCTGTAGCTCCTATATAGCCGTGGGTTGCAGGTGGCTGGTATCACAGCTACCCCCATGCTGTATATACGTGGCCCAGCTGTGCTCAGATCGACATATATCCACTCAAGAACATCGCCTGTAGGTCCTATATGGCCGTGGGTTGCATCTGGCTGGTATTAGAGCTACCCCCATGCTGTATATACGGCGCCCAGCTGTGCTCACATCGACATATATCCACTGTAGGTCCTATATGGCCGTGGATTGCATCTGGCTGGTATCAGAGCTACCCCCATGCTGCATATACGGGGCCCAGCTGTGCTCAGATCGACATATATCGACTCAAGAACATCGCCTGTAGGTCCTATATAGCCGTGGGTTGCAGCTGGCTGGTATCACAGCTACCCCCATGCTGTATATACGTGCCCCAGCTGTGCTCAGATCGACATATATCGACTCAAGAACATCGCCTGTAGGTCCTATATGGCCGTGGGTTGCATCTGGCTGGTATTAGAGCTACCCCCATGCTGTATATACGGCGCCCAGCTGTGCTCAGATCGACATATATCCACTGTAGGTCCTATATAGCCGTGGGTTGCATCTGGCTGGTAGCAGAGCTACCCCCATGCTGCATATACGGGGCCCAGCTGTGCTCAGATCGACATATATCGACTCAAGAACATCGCCTGTAGGTCCTATATAGCCGTGGGTTGCAGCTGGCTGGTATCACAGCTACCCCCATGCTGTATATACGTGGCCCAGCTGTGCTCAGATCGACATATATCGACTCAAGAGCATCGCCTGTAGGTCCTATATGGCCGTGGGTTGCATCTGGCTGGTATTAGATCTACCCCCATGCTGTATATACGGCGCCCAGCTGTGCTCAGATCGACATATATCCACTGTAGGTCCTATATGGCCGTGGGTTGCATCTGGCTGGTATCAGAGCTACCCCCATGCTGCATATACGGGGCCCAGCTGTGCTCAGATCGACATATATCGACTCAAGAACATCGCCTGTAGGTCCTATATAGCTGTGGGTTGCAGCTGGCTGGTGTCACAGCTACCCCCATGCTGTATATACGTGGCCCAGCTGTGCTCAGATCGACATATATCGACTCAAGAACATCGCCTGTAGGTCCTATATGGCCGTGGGTTGCATCTGGCTGGTATTAGAGCTACCCCCATGCTGTATATACGGCGCCCAGCTGTGCTCAGATCGACATATATCCACTGTAGGTCCTATATAGCCGTGGGTTGCATCTGGCTGGTAGCAGAGCTACCCCCATGCTGCATATACGGGGCCCAGCTGTGCTCAGATCGACATATATCGACTCAAGAACATCGCCTGTAGGTCCTATATAGCCGTGGGTTGCAGCTGGCTGGTATCACAGCTACCCCCATGCTGTATATACGTGGCCCAGCTGTGCTCAGATCGACATATATCGACTCAAGAGCATCGCCTGTAGGTCCTATATGGCCGTGGGTTGCATCTGGCTGGTATTAGATCTACCCCCATGCTGTATATACGGCGCCCAGCTGTGCTCAGATCGACATATATCCACTGTAGGTCCTATATGGCCGTGGGTTGCATCTGGCTGGTATCAGAGCTACCCCCATGCTGCATATACGGGGCCCAGCTGTGCTCAGATCGACATATATCGACTCAAGAACATCGCCTGTAGGTCCTATATAGCTGTGGGTTGCAGCTGGCTGGTATCACAGCTACCCCCATGCTGTATATACGTGGCCCAGCTGTGCTCAGATCGACATATATCGACTCAAGAACATCGCCTGTAGGTCCTATATGGCCGTGGGTTGCATCTGGCTGGTATTAGAGCTACCCCCATGCTGTATATACGGCGCCCAGCTGTGCTCACATCGACATATATCCACTGTAGGTCCTATATGGCCGTGGGTTGCATCTGGCTGGTATCAGAGCTACCCCCATGCTGCATATACCTGGCCCAGCTGTGCTCAGATCGACATATATCGACTCAAGAACATCGCCTGTAGGTCCTATATAGCTGTGGGTTGCAGCTGGCTGGTATCACAGCTACCCCCATGCTGTATATACGTGGCCCAGCTGTGCTCAGATCGACATATATCGACTCAAGAGCATCGCCTGTAGGTCCTATATGGCCGTGGGTTGCATCTGGCTGGTATTAGAGCTACCCCCATGCTGTATATACGGCGCCCAGCTGTGCTCAGATCGACATATATCCACTGTAGGTCCTATATGGCCGTGGGTTGCATCTGGCTGGTATCAGAGCTACCCCCATGCTGCATATACGGGGCCCAGCTGTGCTCAGATCGACATATATCGACTCAAGAACATCGCCTGTAGGTCCTATATAGCTGTGGGTTGCAGCTGGCTGGTATCACAGCTACCCCCATGCTGTATATACGTGGCCCAGCTGTGCTCAGATCGACATATATCGACTCAAGAGCATCCCCTGTAGGTCCTATATGGCCGTGGATTGCATATGGCTGGTATCAGAGCTACCCCCATGCTGTATATACGGCGCCCAGCTGTGCTCACATCGACATATATCCACTGTAGGTCCTATATGGCCGTAGGTTGCATCTGGCTGGTATCAGAGCTACCCCAATGCTGCATATACGGGGCCCAGCTGTGATCAGATCGACATATATCGACTCAAGAACATCGCCTGTAGCTCCTATATAGCCGTGGGTTGCAGCTGGCTGGTATCACAGCTACCCCCATGCTGTATATACGGCGCCCAGCTGTGCTCACATCGACATATATCCACTGTAGGTCCTATATGGCCGTAGGTTGCATCTGGCTGGTATCAGAGCTACCCCCATGCTGCATATACGGGGCCCAGCTGTGCTCAGATCGACATATATCGACTCAAGAACATCGCCTGTAGCTCCTATATAGCCGTGGGTTGCAGCTGGCTGGTATCACAGCTACCCCCATGCTGTATATACGTGGCCCAGCTGTGCTCAGATCGACATATATCCACTCAAGAACATCGCCTGTAGGTCCTATATGGCCGTGGGTTGCATCTGGCTGGTATTAGAGCTACCCCCATGCTATATATACGGCGCCCAGCTGTGCTCACATCGACATATATCCACTGTAGGTCCTATATGGCCGTGGATTGCATCTGGCTGGTATCAGAGCTACCCCCATGCTGCATATACGGGGCCCAGCTGTGCTCAGATCGACATATATCGACTCAAGAACATCGCCTGTAGGTCCTATATAGCCGTGGGTTGCAGCTGGCTGGTATCACAGCTACCCCCATGCTGTATATACGTGGCCCAGCTGTGCTCAGATCGACATATATCGACTCAAGAACATCGCCTGTAGGTCCTATATGGCCGTGGGTTGCATCTGGCTGGTATTAGAGCTACCCCCATGCTGTATATACGGCGCCCAGCTGTGCTCAGATCGACATATATCCACTGTAGGTCCTATATAGCCGTGGGTTGCATCTGGCTGGTAGCAGAGCTACCCCCATGCTGCATATACGGGGCCCAGCTGTGCTCAGATCGACATATATCGACTCAAGAACATCGCCTGTAGGTCCTATATAGCTGTGGGTTGCAGCTGGCTGGTATCACAGCTACCCCCATGCTGTATATACGTGGCCCAGCTGTGCTCAGATCGACATATATCGACTCAAGAGCATCGCCTGTAGGTCCTATATGGCCGTGGGTTGCATCTGGCTGGTATTAGAGCTACCCCCATGCTGTATATACGGCGCCCAGCTGTGCTCAGATCGACATATATCCACTGTAGGTCCTATATGGCCGTGGGTTGCATCTGGCTGGTATCAGAGCTACCCCCATGCTGCATATACGGGGCCCAGCTGTGCTCAGATCGACATATATCGACTCAAGAACATCGCCTGTAGGTCCTATATAGCTGTGGGTTGCAGCTGGCTGGTATCACAGCTACCCCCATGCTGTATATACGTGGCCCAGCTGTGCTCAGATCGACATATATCGACTCAAGAACATCGCCTGTAGGTCCTATATGGCCGTGGGTTGCATCTGGCTGGTATTAGAGCTACCCCCATGCTGTATATACGGCGCCCAGCTGTGCTCACATCGACATATATCCACTGTAGGTCCTATATGGCCGTGGGTTGCATCTGGCTGGTATCAGAGCTACCCCCATGCTGCATATACGGGGCCCAGCTGTGCTTAGATCGACATATATCGACTCAAGAACATCGCCTGTAGGTCCTATATAGCTGTGGGTTGCAGCTGGCTGGTATCACAGCTACCCCCATGCTGTATATACGTGGCCCAGCTGTGCTCAGATCGACATATATCGACTCAAGAACATCGCCTGTAGGTCCTATATGGCCGTGGGTTGCATCTGGCTGGTATTAGAGCTACCCCCATGCTGTATATACGGCGCCCAGCTGTGCTCACATCGACATATATCCACTGTAGGTCCTATATGGCCGTGGGTTGCATCTGGCTGGTATCAGAGCTACCCCCATGCTGCATATACGGGGCCCAGCTGTGCTCAGATCGACATATATCGACTCAAGAACATCGCCTGTAGGTCCTATATAGCTGTGGGTTGCAGCTGGCTGGTATCACAGCTACCCCCATGCTGTATATACGTGGCCCAGCTGTGCTCAGATCGACATATATCGACTCAAGAGCATCGCCTGTAGGTCCTATATGGCCGTCGGTTGCATCTGGCTGGTATTAGAGCTACCCCCATGCTGTATATACGGCGCCCAGCTGTGCTCAGATCGACATATATCCACTGTAGGTCCTATATGGCCGTGGGTTGCATCTGGCTGGTATCAGAGCTACCCCCATGCTGCATATACGGGGCCCAGCTGTGCTCAGATCGACATATATCGACTCAAGAACATCGCCTGTAGGTCCTATATAGCTGTGGGTTGCAGCTGGCTGGTATCACAGCTACCCCCATGCTGTATATACGTGGCCCAGCTGTGCTCAGATCGACATATATCGACTCAAGAGCATCCCCTGTAGGTCCTATATGGCCGTGGATTGCATATGGCTGGTATCAGAGCTACCCCCATGCTGTATATACGGCGCCCAGCTGTGCTCACATCGACATATATCCACTGTAGGTCCTATATGGCCGTAGGTTGCATCTGGCTGGTATCAGAGCTACCCCAATGCTGCATATACGGGGCCCAGCTGTGCTCAGATCGACATATATCGACTCAAGAACATCGCCTGTAGCTCCTATATAGCCGTGGGTTGCAGCTGGCTGGTATCACAGCTACCCCCATGCTGTATATACGGCGCCCAGCTGTGCTCACATCGACATATATCCACTGTAGGTCCTATATGGCCGTAGGTTGCATCTGGCTGGTATCAGAGCTACCCCCATGCTGCATATACGGGGCCCAGCTGTGCTCAGATCGACATATATCGACTCAAGAACATCGCCTGTAGCTCCTATATAGCCGTGGGTTGCAGCTGGCTGGTATCACAGCTACCCCCATGCTGTATATACGTGGCCCAGCTGTGCTCAGATCGACATATATCCACTCAAGAACATCGCCTGTAGGTCCTATATGGCCGTGGGTTGCATCTGGCTGGTATTAGAGCTACCCCCATGCTGTATATACGGCGCCCAGCTGTGCTCACATCGACATATATCCACTGTAGGTCCTATATGGCCGTGGATTGCATCTGGCTGGTATCAGAGCTACCCCCATGCTGCATATACGGGGCCCAGCTGTGCTCAGATCGACATATATCGACTCAAGAACATCGCCTGTAGCTCCTATATAGCCGTGGGTTGCAGCTGGCTGGTATCACAGCTACCCCCATGCTGTATATACGGCGCCCAGCTGTGCTCACATCGACATATATCCACTGTAGGTCCTATATGGCCGTAGGTTGCATCTGGCTGGTATCAGAGCTACCCCCATGGTGCATATACGGGGCCCAGCTGTGCTCAGATCGACATATATCGACTCAAGAACATCGCCTGTAGCTCCTATATAGCCGTGGGTTGCAGCTGGCTGGTATCACAGCTACCCCCATGCTGTATATACGTGGCCCAGCTGTGCTCAGATCGACATATATCCACTCAAGAACATCGCCTGTAGGTCCTATATGGCCGTGGGTTGCATCTGGCTGGTATTAGAGCTACCCCCATGCTGTATATACGGCGCCCAGCTGTGCTCACACCGACATATATCCGCTGTAGGTCCTATATGGCCGTGGATTGCATCTGGCTGGTATCAGAGCTACCCCCATGCTGCATATACGGGGCCCAGCTGTGCTCAGATCGACATATATCGACTCAAGAACATCGCCTGTAGGTCCTATATAGCCGTGGGTTGCAGCTGGCTGGTATCACAGCTACCCCCATGCTATATATACGTGGCCCAGCTGTGCTCAGATCGACATATATCGACTCAAGAACATCGCCTGTAGGTCCTATATGGCCGTGGGTTGCATCTGGCTGGTATTAGAGCTACCCCCATGCTGTATATACGGCGCCCAGCTGTGCTCAGATCGACATATATCCACTGTAGGTCCTATATAGCCGTGGGTTGCATCTGGCTGGTAGCAGAGCTACCCCCATGATGCATATACGGGGCCCAGCTGTGCTCAGATCGACATATATCGACTCAAGAACATCGCCTGTAGGTCCTATATAGCTGTGGGTTGCAGCTGGCTGGTATCACAGCTACCCCCATGCTGTATATACGTGGCCCAGCTGTGCTCAGATCGACATATATCGACTCAAGAACATCGCCTGTAGGTCCTATATGGCCGTGGGTTGCATCTGGCTGGTATTAGAGCTACCCCCATGCTGTATATACGGCGCCCAGCTGTGCTCACATCGACATATATCCACTGTAGGTCCTATATGGCCGTGGGTTGCATCTGGCTGGTATCAGAGCTACCCCCATGCTGCATATACGGGGCCCAGCTGTGCTCAGATCGACATATATCGACTCAAGAACATCGCCTGTAGGTCCTATATAGCTGTGGGTTGCAGCTGGCTGGTATCACAGCTACCCCCATGCTGTATATACGTGGCCCAGCTGTGCTCAGATCGACATATATCGACTCAAGAGCATCGCCTGTAGGTCCTATATGGCCGTGGGTTGCATCTGGCTGGTATTAGAGCTACCCCCATGCTGTATATACGGCGCCCAGCTGTGCTCAGATCGACATATATCCACTGTAGGTCCTATATGGCCGTGGGTTGCATCTGGCTGGTATCAGAGCTACCCCCATGCTGCATATACGGGGCCCAGCTGTGCTCAGATCGACATATATCGACTCAAGAACATCGCCTGTAGGTCCTATATAGCTGTGGGTTGCAGCTGGCTGGTATCACAGCTACCCCCATGCTGTATATACGTGGCCCAGCTGTGCTCAGATCGACATATATCGACTCAAGAGCATCCCCTGTAGGTCCTATATGGCCGTGGATTGCATATGGCTGGTATCAGAGCTACCCCCATGCTGTATATACGGCGCCCAGCTGTGCTCACATCGACATATATCCACTGTAGGTCCTATATGGCCGTAGGTTGCATCTGGCTGGTATCAGAGCTACCCCAATGCTGCATATACGGGGCCCAGCTGTGCTCAGATCGACATATATCGACTCAAGAACATCGCCTGTAGCTCCTATATAGCCGTGGGTTGCAGCTGGCTGGTATCACAGCTACCCCCATGCTGTATATACGGCGCCCAGCTGTGCTCACATCGACATATATCCACTGTAGGTCCTATATGGCCGTAGGTTGCATCTGGCTGGTATCAGAGCTACCCCCATGGTGCATATACGGGGCCCAGCTGTGCTCAGATCGACATATATCGACTCAAGAACATCGCCTGTAGCTCCTATATAGCCGTGGGTTGCAGCTGGCTGGTATCACAGCTACCCCCATGCTGTATATACGTGGCCCAGCTGTGCTCAGATCGACATATATCCACTCAAGAACATCGCCTGTAGGTCCTATATGGCCGTGGGTTGCATCTGGCTGGTATTAGAGCTACCCCCATGCTGTATATACGGCGCCCAGCTGTGCTCACATCGACATATATCCACTGTAGGTCCTATATGGCCGTGGATTGCATCTGGCTGGTATCAGAGCTACCCCCATGCTGCATATACGGGGCCCAGCTGTGCTCAGATCGACATATATCGACTCAAGAACATCGCCTGTAGGTCCTATATAGCCGTGGGTTGCAGCTGGCTGGTATCACAGCTACCCCCATGCTGTATATACGTGGCCCAGCTGTGCTCAGATCGACATATATCGACTCAAGAACATCGCCTGTAGGTCCTATATGGCCGTGGGTTGCATCTGGCTGGTATTAGAGCTACCCCCATGCTGTATATACGGCGCCCAGCTGTGCTCAGATCGACATATATCCACTGTAGGTCCTATATGGCCGTGGGTTGCATCTGGCTGGTATCAGAGCTACCCCCATGCTGCATATACGGGGCCCAGCTGTGCTCAGATCGACATATATCGACTCAAGAACATCGCCTGTAGGTCCTATATAGCTGTGGGTTGCAGCTGGCTGGTATCACAACTACCCCCATGCTGTATATACGTGGCCCAGCTGTGCTCAGATCGACATATATCGACTCAAGAACATCGCCTGTAGGTCCTATATGGCCGTGGGTTGCATCTGGCTGGTATTAGAGCTACCCCCATGCTGTATATACGGCGCCCAGCTGTGCTCACATCGACATATATCCACTGTAGGTCCTATATGGCCGTGGGTTGCATCTGGCTGGTATCAGAGCTACCCCCATGCTGCATATACGGGGCCCAGCTGTGCTCAGATCGACATATATCGACTCAAGAACATCGCCTGTAGGTCCTATATAGCTGTGGGTTGCAGCTGGCTGGTATCACAGCTACCCCCATGCTGTATATACGTGGCCCAGCTGTGCTCAGATCGACATATATCGACTCAAGAGCATCGCCTGTAGGTCCTATATGGCCGTGGGTTGCATCTGGCTGGTATTAGAGCTACCCCCATGCTGTATATACGGCGCCCAGCTGTGCTCAGATCGACATATATCCACTGTAGGTCCTATATGGCCGTGGGTTGCATCTGGCTGGTATCAGAGCTACCCCCATGCTGCATATACGGGGCCCAGCTGTGCTCAGATCGACATATATCGACTCAAGAACATCGCCTGTAGGTCCTATATAGCTGTGGGTTGCAGCTGGCTGGTATCACAGCTACCCCCATGCTGTATATACGTGGCCCAGCTGTGCTCAGATCGACATATATCGACTCAAGAGCATCCCCTGTAGGTCCTATATGGCCGTGGATTGCATATGGCTGGTATCAGAGCTACCCCCATGCTGTATATACGGCGCCCAGCTGTGCTCACATCGACATATATCCACTGTAGGTCCTATATGGCCGTAGGTTGCATCTGGCTGGTATCAGAGCTACCCCAATGCTGCATATACGGGGCCCAGCTGTGCTCAGATCGACATATATCGACTCAGGAACATCGCCTGTAGCTCCTATATAGCCGTGGGTTGCAGCTGGCTGGTATCACAGCTACCCCCATGCTGTATATACGGCGCCTAGCTGTGCTCACATCGACATATATCCACTGTAGGTCCTATATGGCCGTAGGTTGCATCTGGCTGGTATCAGAGCTACCCCCATGCTGCATATACGGGGCCCAGCTGTGCTCAGATCGACATATATCGACTCAAGAACATCGCCTGTAGCTCCTATATAGCCGTGGGTTGCAGCTGGCTGGTATCACAGCTACCCCCATGCTGTATATACGTGGCCCAGCTGTGCTCAGATCGATATATATCCACTCAAGAACATCGCCTGTAGGTCCTATATGGCCGTGGGTTGCATCTGGCTGGTATTAGAGCTACCCCCATGCTGTATATACGGCGCCCAGCTGTGCTCACATTGACATATATCCACTGTAGGTCCTATATGGCCGTGGATTGCATCTGGCTGGTATCAGTGCTACCCCCATGCTGCATATACGGGGCCCAGCTGTGCTCAGATCGACATATATCGACTCAAGAACATCGCCTGTAGGTCCTATATAGCCGTGGGTTGCAGCTGGCTGGTATCACAGCTACCCCCATGCTGTATATACGTGGCCCAGCTGTGCTCAGATCGACATATATCGACTCAAGAACATCGCCTGTAGGTCCTATATGGCCGTGGGTTGCATCTGGCTGGTATTAGAGCTACCCCCATGCTGTATATACGGCGCCCAGCTGTGCTCAGATCGACATATATCCACTGTAGGTCCTATATAGCCGTGGGTTGCATCTGGCTGGTAGCAGAGCTACCCCCATGCTGCATATACGGGGCCCAGCTGTGCTCAGATCGACATATATCGACTCAAGAACATCGCCTGTAGGTCCTATATAGCCGTGGGTTGCAGCTGGCTGGTATCACAGCTACCCCCATGCTGTATATACGTGGCCCAGCTGTGCTCAGATCGACATATATCGACTCAAGAGCATCGCCTGTAGGTCCTATATGGCCGTGGGTTGCATCTGGCTGGTATTAGATCTACCCCCATGCTGTATATACGGCGCCCAGCTGTGCTCAGATCGACATATATCCACTGTAGGTCCTATATGGCCGTGGGTTGCATCTGGCTGGTATCAGAGCTACCCCCATGCTGCATATACGGGGCCCAGCTGTGCTCAGATCGACATATATCGACTCAAGAACATCGCCTGTAGGTCCTATATAGCTGTGGGTTGCAGCTGGCTGGTATCACAGCTACCCCCATGCTGTATATACGTGGCCCAGCTGTGCTCAGATCGACATATATCGACTCAAGAACATCGCCTGTAGGTCCTATATGGCCGTGGGTTGCATCTGGCTGGTATTAGAGCTACCCCCATGCTGTATATACGGCGCCCAGCTGTGCTCACATCGACATATATCCACTGTAGGTCCTATATGGCCGTGGGTTGCATCTGGCTGGTATCAGAGCTACCCCCATGCTGCATATACGGGGCCCAGCTGTGCTCAGATCGACATATATCGACTCAAGAACATCGCCTGTAGGTCCTATATAGCTGTGGGTTGCAGCTGGCTGGTATCACAGCTACCCCCATGCTGTATATACGTGGCCCAGCTGTGCTCAGATCGACATATATCGACTCAAGAGCATCGCCTGTAGGTCCTATATGGCCGTGGGTTGCATCTGGCTGGTATTAGAGCTACCCCCATGCTGTATATACGGCGCCCAGCTGTGCTCAGATCGACATATATCCACTGTAGGTCCTATATGGCCGTGGGTTGCATCTGGCTGGTATCAGAGCTACCCCCATGCTGCATATACGGGGCCCAGCTGTGCTCAGATCGACATATATCGACTCAAGAACATCGCCTGTAGGTCCTATATGGCTGTGGGTTGCAGCTGGCTGGTATCACAGCTACCCCCATGCTGTATATACGTGGCCCAGCTGTGCTCAGATCGACATATATCGACTCAAGAGCATCCCCTGTAGGTCCTATATGGCCGTGGATTGCATATGGCTGGTATCAGAGCTACCCCCATGCTGTATATACGGCGCCCAGCTGTGCTCACATCGACATATATCCACTGTAGGTCCTATATGGCCGTAGGTTGCATCTGGCTGGTATCAGAGCTACCCCAATGCTGCATATACGGGGCCCAGCTGTGCTCAGATCGACATATATCGACTCAAGAACATCGCCTGTAGCTCCTATATAGCCGTGGGTTGCAGCTGGCTGGTATCACAGCTACCCCCATGCTGTATATACGTGGCCCAGCTGTGCTCAGATCGACATATATCCACTCAAGAACATCGCCTGTAGGTCCTATATGGCCGTGGGTTGCATCTGGCTGGTATTAGAGCTACCCCCATGCTGTATATACGGCGCCCAGCTGTGCTCACATCGACATATATCCACTGTAGGTCCTATATGGCCGTGGATTGCATCTGGCTGGTATCAGAGCTACCCCCATGCTGCATATACGGGGCCCAGCTGTGCTCAGATCGACATATATCGACTCAAGAACATCGCCTGTAGGTCCTATATAGCCGTGGGTTGCAGCTGGCTGGTATCACAGCTACCCCCATGCTGTATATACGTGCCCCAGCTGTGCTCAGATCGACATATATCGACTCAAGAACATCGCCTGTAGGTCCTATATGGCCGTGGGTTGCATCTGGCTGGTATTAGAGCTACCCCCATGCTGTATATACGGCGCCCAGCTGTGCTCAGATCGACATATATCCACTGTAGGTCCTATATAGCCGTGGGTTGCATCTGGCTGGTAGCAGAGCTACCCCCATGCTGCATATACGGGGCCCAGCTGTGCTCAGATCGACATATATCGACTCAAGAACATCGCCTGTAGGTCCTATATAGCCGTGGGTTGCAGCTGGCTGGTATCACAGCTACCCCCATGCTGTATATACGTGGCCCAGCTGTGCTCAGATCGACATATATCGACTCAAGAGCATCGCCTGTAGGTCCTATATGGCCGTGGGTTGCATCTGGCTGGTATTAGATCTACCCCCATGCTGTATATACGGCGCCCAGCTGTGCTCAGATCGACATATATCCACTGTAGGTCCTATATGGCCGTGGGTTGCATCTGGCTGGTATCAGAGCTACCCCCATGCTGCATATACGGGGCCCAGCTGTGCTCAGATCGACATATATCGACTCAAGAACATCGCCTGTAGGTCCTATATAGCTGTGGGTTGCAGCTGGCTGGTGTCACAGCTACCCCCATGCTGTATATACGTGGCCCAGCTGTGCTCAGATCGACATATATCGACTCAAGAACATCGCCTGTAGGTCCTATATGGCCGTGGGTTGCATCTGGCTGGTATTAGAGCTACCCCCATGCTGTATATACGGCGCCCAGCTGTGCTCAGATCGACATATATCCACTGTAGGTCCTATATAGCCGTGGGTTGCATCTGGCTGGTAGCAGAGCTACCCCCATGCTGCATATACGGGGCCCAGCTGTGCTCAGATCGACATATATCGACTCAAGAACATCGCCTGTAGGTCCTATATAGCCGTGGGTTGCAGCTGGCTGGTATCACAGCTACCCCCATGCTGTATATACGTGGCCCAGCTGTGCTCAGATCGACATATATCGACTCAAGAGCATCGCCTGTAGGTCCTATATGGCCGTGGGTTGCATCTGGCTGGTATTAGATCTACCCCCATGCTGTATATACGGCGCCCAGCTGTGCTCAGATCGACATATATCCACTGTAGGTCCTATATGGCCGTGGGTTGCATCTGGCTGGTATCAGAGCTACCCCCATGCTGCATATACGGGGCCCAGCTGTGCTCAGATCGACATATATCGACTCAAGAACATCGCCTGTAGGTCCTATATAGCTGTGGGTTGCAGCTGGCTGGTATCACAGCTACCCCCATGCTGTATATACGTGGCCCAGCTGTGCTCAGATCGACATATATCGACTCAAGAACATCGCCTGTAGGTCCTATATGGCCGTGGGTTGCATCTGGCTGGTATTAGAGCTACCCCCATGCTGTATATACGGCGCCCAGCTGTGCTCACATCGACATATATCCACTGTAGGTCCTATATGGCCGTGGGTTGCATCTGGCTGGTATCAGAGCTACCCCCATGCTGCATATACCTGGCCCAGCTGTGCTCAGATCGACATATATCGACTCAAGAACATCGCCTGTAGGTCCTATATAGCTGTGGGTTGCAGCTGGCTGGTATCACAGCTACCCCCATGCTGTATATACGTGGCCCAGCTGTGCTCAGATCGACATATATCGACTCAAGAGCATCGCCTGTAGGTCCTATATGGCCGTGGGTTGCATCTGGCTGGTATTAGAGCTACCCCCATGCTGTATATACGGCGCCCAGCTGTGCTCAGATCGACATATATCCACTGTAGGTCCTATATGGCCGTGGGTTGCATCTGGCTGGTATCAGAGCTACCCCCATGCTGCATATACGGGGCCCAGCTGTGCTCAGATCGACATATATCGACTCAAGAACATCGCCTGTAGGTCCTATATAGCTGTGGGTTGCAGCTGGCTGGTATCACAGCTACCCCCATGCTGTATATACGTGGCCCAGCTGTGCTCAGATCGACATATATCGACTCAAGAGCATCCCCTGTAGGTCCTATATGGCCGTGGATTGCATATGGCTGGTATCAGAGCTACCCCCATGCTGTATATACGGCGCCCAGCTGTGCTCACATCGACATATATCCACTGTAGGTCCTATATGGCCGTAGGTTGCATCTGGCTGGTATCAGAGCTACCCCAATGCTGCATATACGGGGCCCAGCTGTGATCAGATCGACATATATCGACTCAAGAACATCGCCTGTAGCTCCTATAT
This sequence comes from Lordithon lunulatus, assembly GCA_963942505.1. Lineage (NCBI taxonomy): Eukaryota > Metazoa > Arthropoda > Insecta > Coleoptera > Staphylinidae > Lordithon > Lordithon lunulatus. The sequence goes on along the minus strand of CAWWDN010000135.1, from coordinate 78,764 downwards.
AGCCGTGGGTTGCAGCTGGCTGGTATCACAGCTACCCCCATGCTGTATATACGGCGCCCAGCTGTGCTCACATCGACATATATCCACTGTAGGTCCTATATGGCCGTAGGTTGCATCTGGCTGGTATCAGAGCTACCCCCATGCTGCATATACGGGGCCCAGCTGTGCTCAGATCGACATATATCGACTCAAGAACATCGCCTGTAGCTCCTATATAGCCGTGGGTTGCAGCTGGCTGGTATCACAGCTACCCCCATGCTGTATATACGTGGCCCAGCTGTGCTCAGATCGACATATATCCACTCAAGAACATCGCCTGTAGGTCCTATATGGCCGTGGGTTGCATCTGGCTGGTATTAGAGCTACCCCCATGCTATATATACGGCGCCCAGCTGTGCTCACATCGACATATATCCACTGTAGGTCCTATATGGCCGTGGATTGCATCTGGCTGGTATCAGAGCTACCCCCATGCTGCATATACGGGGCCCAGCTGTGCTCAGATCGACATATATCGACTCAAGAACATCGCCTGTAGGTCCTATATAGCCGTGGGTTGCAGCTGGCTGGTATCACAGCTACCCCCATGCTGTATATACGTGGCCCAGCTGTGCTCAGATCGACATATATCGACTCAAGAACATCGCCTGTAGGTCCTATATGGCCGTGGGTTGCATCTGGCTGGTATTAGAGCTACCCCCATGCTGTATATACGGCGCCCAGCTGTGCTCAGATCGACATATATCCACTGTAGGTCCTATATAGCCGTGGGTTGCATCTGGCTGGTAGCAGAGCTACCCCCATGCTGCATATACGGGGCCCAGCTGTGCTCAGATCGACATATATCGACTCAAGAACATCGCCTGTAGGTCCTATATAGCTGTGGGTTGCAGCTGGCTGGTATCACAGCTACCCCCATGCTGTATATACGTGGCCCAGCTGTGCTCAGATCGACATATATCGACTCAAGAGCATCGCCTGTAGGTCCTATATGGCCGTGGGTTGCATCTGGCTGGTATTAGAGCTACCCCCATGCTGTATATACGGCGCCCAGCTGTGCTCAGATCGACATATATCCACTGTAGGTCCTATATGGCCGTGGGTTGCATCTGGCTGGTATCAGAGCTACCCCCATGCTGCATATACGGGGCCCAGCTGTGCTCAGATCGACATATATCGACTCAAGAACATCGCCTGTAGGTCCTATATAGCTGTGGGTTGCAGCTGGCTGGTATCACAGCTACCCCCATGCTGTATATACGTGGCCCAGCTGTGCTCAGATCGACATATATCGACTCAAGAGCATCCCCTGTAGGTCCTATATGGCCGTGGATTGCATATGGCTGGTATCAGAGCTACCCCCATGCTGTATATACGGCGCCCAGCTGTGCTCACATCGACATATATCCACTGTAGGTCCTATATGGCCGTAGGTTGCATCTGGCTGGTATCAGAGCTACCCCAATGCTGCATATACGGGGCCCAGCTGTGCTCAGATCGACATATATCGACTCAAGAACATCGCCTGTAGCTCCTATATAGCCGTGGGTTGCAGCTGGCTGGTATCACAGCTACCCCCATGCTGTATATACGGCGCCCAGCTGTGCTCACATCGACATATATCCACTGTAGGTCCTATATGGCCGTAGGTTGCATCTGGCTGGTATCAGAGCTACCCCCATGCTGCATATACGGGGCCCAGCTGTGCTCAGATCGACATATATCGACTCAAGAACATCGCCTGTAGCTCCTATATAGCCGTGGGTTGCAGCTGGCTGGTATCACAGCTACCCCCATGCTGTATATACGTGGCCCAGCTGTGCTCAGATCGACATATATCCACTCAAGAACATCGCCTGTAGGTCCTATATGGCCGTGGGTTGCATCTGGCTGGTATTAGAGCTACCCCCATGCTGTATATACGGCGCCCAGCTGTGCTCACATCGACATATATCCACTGTAGGTCCTATATGGCCGTGGATTGCATCTGGCTGGTATCAGAGCTACCCCCATGCTGCATATACGTGGCCCAGCTGTGCTCAGATCGACATATATCGACTCAAGAACATCGCCTGTAGGTCCTATATGGCCGTGGGTTGCATCTGGCTGGTATTAGAGCTACCCCCATGCTGTATATACGGCGCCCAGCTGTGCTCAGATCGACATATATCCACTGTAGGTCCTATATAGCCGTGGGTTGCATCTGGCTGGTAGCAGAGCTACCCCCATGCTGCATATACGGGGCCCAGCTGTGCTCAGATCGACATATATCGACTCAAGAACATCGCCTGTAGGTCCTATATAGCCGTGGGTTGCAGCTGGCTGGTATCACAGCTACCCCCATGCTGTATATACGTGGCCCAGCTGTGCTCAGATCGACATATATCGACTCAAGAGCATCGCCTGTAGGTCCTATATGGCCGTGGGTTGCATCTGGCTGGTATTAGATCTACCCCCATGCTGTATATACGGCGCCCAGCTGTGCTCAGATCGACATATATCCACTGTAGGTCCTATATGGCCGTGGGTTGCATCTGGCTGGTATCAGAGCTACCCCCATGCTGCATATACGGGGCCCAGCTGTGCTCAGATCGACATATATCGACTCAAGAACATCGCCTGTAGGTCCTATATAGCTGTGGGTTGCAGCTGGCTGGTATCACAGCTACCCCCATGCTGTATATACGTGGCCCAGCTGTGCTCAGATCGACATATATCGACTCAAGAACATCGCCTGTAGGTCCTATATGGCCGTGGGTTGCATCTGGCTGGTATTAGAGCTACCCCCATGCTGTATATACGGCGCCCAGCTGTGCTCACATCGACATATATCCACTGTAGGTCCTATATGGCCGTGGGTTGCATCTGGCTGGTATCAGAGCTACCCCCATGCTGCATATACGGGGCCCAGCTGTGCTTAGATCGACATATATCGACTCAAGAACATCGCCTGTAGGTCCTATATAGCTGTGGGTTGCAGCTGGCTGGTATCACAGCTACCCCCATGCTGTATATACGTGGCCCAGCTGTGCTCAGATCGACATATATCGACTCAAGAGCATCGCCTGTAGGTCCTATATGGCCGTGGGTTGCATCTGGCTGGTATTAGAGCTACCCCCATGCTGTATATACGGCGCCCAGCTGTGCTCAGATCGACATATATCCACTGTAGGTCCTATATGGCCGTGGGTTGCATCTGGCTGGTATCAGAGCTACCCCCATGCTGCATATACGGGGCCCAGCTGTGCTCAGATCGACATATATCGACTCAAGAACATCGCCTGTAGGTCCTATATAGCTGTGGGTTGCAGCTGGCTGGTATCACAGCTACCCCCATGCTGTATATACGTGGCCCAGCTGTGCTCAGATCGACATATATCGACTCAAGAGCATCCCCTGTAGGTCCTATATGGCCGTGGATTGCATATGGCTGGTATCAGAGCTACCCCCATGCTGTATATACGGCGCCCAGCTGTGCTCACATCGACATATATCCACTGTAGGTCCTATATGGCCGTAGGTTGCATCTGGCTGGTATCAGAGCTACCCCAATGCTGCATATACGGGGCCCAGCTGTGCTCAGATCGACATATATCGACTCAAGAACATCGCCTGTAGCTCCTATATAGCCGTGGGTTGCAGCTGGCTGGTATCACAGCTACCCCCATGCTGTATATACGGCGCCCAGCTGTGCTCACATCGACATATATCCACTGTAGGTCCTATATGGCCGTAGGTTGCATCTGGCTGGTATCAGAGCTACCCCCATGCTGCATATACGGGGCCCAGCTGTGCTCAGATCGACATATATCGACTCAAGAACATCGCCTGTAGCTCCTATATAGCCGTGGGTTGCAGCTGGCTGGTATCACAGCTACCCCCATGCTGTATATACGTGGCCCAGCTGTGCTCAGATCGACATATATCCACTCAAGAACATCGCCTGTAGGTCCTATATGGCCGTGGGTTGCATCTGGCTGGTATTAGAGCTACCCCCATGCTGTATATACGGCGCCCAGCTGTGCTCACATCGACATATATCCACTGTAGGTCCTATATGGCCGTGGATTGCATCTGGCTGGTATCAGAGCTACCCCCATGCTGCATATACGGGGCCCAGCTGTGCTCAGATCGACATATATCGACTCAAGAACATCGCCTGTAGGTCCTATATAGCCGTGGGTTGCAGCTGGCTGGTATCACAGCTACCCCCATGCTGTATATACGTGGCCCAGCTGTGCTCAGATCGACATATATCGACTCAAGAACATCGCCTGTAGGTCCTATATGGCCGTGGGTTGCATCTGGCTGGTATTAGAGCTACCCCCATGCTGTATATACGGCGCCCAGCTGTGCTCAGATCGACATATATCCACTGTAGGTCCTATATAGCCGTGGGTTGCATCTGGCTGGTAGCAGAGCTACCCCCATGCTGCATATACGGGGCCCAGCTGTGCTCAGATCGACATATATCGACTCAAGAACATCGCCTGTAGGTCCTATATAGCCGTGGGTTGCAGCTGGCTGGTATCACAGCTACCCCCATGCTGTATATACGTGGCCCAGCTGTGCTCAGATCGACATATATCGACTCAAGAGCATCGCCTGTAGGTCCTATATGGCCGTGGGTTGCATCTGGCTGGTATTAGATCTACCCCCATGCTGTATATACGGCGCCCAGCTGTGCTCAGATCGACATATATCCACTGTAGGTCCTATATGGCCGTGGGTTGCATCTGGTTGGTATCAGAGCTACCCCCATGCTGCATATACGGGGCCCAGCTGTGCTCAGATCGACATATATCGACTCAAGAACATCGCCTGTAGGTCCTATATAGCTGTGGGTTGCAGCTGGCTGGTATCACAGCTACCCCCATGCTGTATATACGTGGCCCAGCTGTGCACAGATCGACATATATCGACTCAAGAACATCGCCTGTAGGTCCTATATGGCCGTGGGTTGCATCTGGCTGGTATTAGAGCTACCCCCATGCTGTATATACGGCGCCCAGCTGTGCTCACATCGACATATATCCACTGTAGGTCCTATATGGCCGTGGGTTGCATCTGGCTGGTATCAGAGCTACCCCCATGCTGCATATACGGGGCCCAGCTGTGCTCAGATCGACATATATCGACTCAAGAACATCGCCTGTAGGTCCTATATAGCTGTGGGTTGCAGCTGGCTGGTATCACAGCTACCCCCATGCTGTATATACGTGGCCCAGCTGTGCTCAGATCGACATATATCGACTCAAGAGCATCGCCTGTAGGTCCTATATGGCCGTGGGTTGCATCTGGCTGGTATTAGAGCTACCCCCATGCTGTATATACGGCGCCCAGCTGTGCTCAGATCGACATATATCCACTGTAGGTCCTATATGGCCGTGGGTTGCATCTGGCTGGTATCAGAGCTACCCCCATGCTGCATATACGGGGCCCAGCTGTGCTCAGATCGACATATATCGACTCAAGAACATCGCCTGTAGGTCCTATATAGCTGTGGGTTGCAGCTGGCTGGTATCACAGCTACCCCCATGCTGTATATACGTGGCCCAGCTGTGCTCAGATCGACATATATCGACTCAAGAGCATCCCCTGTAGGTCCTATATGGCCGTGGATTGCATATGGCTGGTATCAGAGCTACCCCCATGCTGTATATACGGCGCCCAGCTGTGCTCACATCGACATATATCCACCGTAGGTCCTATATGGCCGTAGGTTGCATCTGGCTGGTATCAGAGCTACCCCAATGCTGCATATACGGGGCCCAGCTGTGCTCAGATCGACATATATCGACTCAAGAACATCGCCTGTAGCTCCTATATAGCCGTGGGTTGCAGCTGGCTGGTATCACAGCTACCCCCATGCTGTATATACGGCGCCCAGCTGTGCTCACATCGACATATATCCACTGTAGGTCCTATATGGCCGTAGGTTGCATCTGGCTGGTATCAGAGCTACCCCCATGCTGCATATACGGGGCCCAGCTGTGCTCAGATCGACATATATCGACTGAAGAACATCGCCTGTAGCTCCTATATAGCCGTGGGTTGCAGCTGGCTGGTATCACAGCTACCCCCATGCTGTATATACGTGGCCCAGCTGTGCTCAGATCGACATATATCCACTCAAGAACATCGCCTGTAGGTCCTATATGGCCGTGGGTTGCATCTGGCTGGTATTAGAGCTACCCCCATGCTGTATATACGGCGCCCAGCTGTGCTCACATCGACATATATCCACTGTAGGTCCTATATGGCCGTGGATTGCATCTGGCTGGTATCAGAGCTACCCCCATGCTGCATATACGGGGCCCAGCTGTGCTCAGATCGACATATATCGACTCAAGAACATCGCCTGTAGGTCCTATATAGCCGTGGGTTGCAGCTGGCTGGTATCACAGCTACCCCCATGCTGTATATACGTGGCCCAGCTGTGCTCAGATCGACATATATCGACTCAAGAACATCGCCTGTAGGTCCTATATGGCCGTGGGTTGCATCTGGCTGGTATTAGAGCTACCCCCATGCTGTATATACGGCGCCCAGCTGTGCTCAGATCGACATATATCCACTGTAGGTCCTATATAGCCGTGGGTTGCATCTGGCTGGTAGCAGAGCTACCCCCATGCTGCATATACGGGGCCCAGCTGTGCTCAGATCGACATATATCGACTCAAGAACATCGCCTGTAGGTCCTATATAGCCGTGGGTTGCAGCTGGCTGGTATCACAGCTACCCCCATGCTGTATATACGTGGCCCAGCTGTGCTCAGATCGACATATATCGACTCAAGAGCATCGCCTGTAGGTCCTATATGGCCGTGGGTTGCATCTGGCTGGTATTAGATCTACCCCCATGCTGTATATACGGCGCCCAGCTGTGCTCAGATCGACATATATCCACTGTAGGTCCTATATGGCCGTGGGTTGCATCTGGCTGGTATCAGAGCTACCCCCATGCTGCATATACGGGGCCCAGTTGTGCTCAGATCGACATATATCGACTCAAGAACATCGCCTGTAGGTCCTATATAGCTGTGGGTTGCAGCTGGCTGGTATCACAGCTACCCCCATGCTGTATATACGTGGCCCAGCTGTGCTCAAATCGACATATATCGACTCAAGAACATCGCCTGTAGGTCCTATATGGCCGTGGGTTGCATCTGGCTGGTATTAGAGCTACCCCCATGCTGTATATACGGCGCCCAGCTGTGCTCACATCGACATATATCCACTGTAGGTCCTATATGGCCGTGGGTTGCATCTGGCTGGTATCAGAGCTACCCCCATGCTGCATATACGGGGCCCAGCTGTGCTCAGATCGACATATATCGACTCAAGAACATCGCCTGTAGGTCCTATATAGCTGTGGGTTGCAGCTGGCTGGTATCACAGCTACCCCCATGCTGTATATACGTGGCCCAGCTGTGCTCAGATCGACATATATCGACTCAAGAGCATCGCCTGTAGGTCCTATATGGCCGTGGGTTGCATCTGGCTGGTATTAGAGCTACCCCCATGCTGTATATACGGCGCCCAGCTGTGCTCAGATCGACATATATCCACTGCAGGTCCTATATGGCCGTGGGTTGCATCTGGCTGGTATCAGAGCTACCCCCATGCTGCATATACGGGGCCCAGCTGTGCTCAGATCGACATATATCGACTCAAGAACATCGCCTGTAGGTCCTATATAGCTGTGGGTTGCAGCTGGCTGGTATCACAGCTACCCCCATGCTGTATATACGTGGCCCAGCTGTGCTCAGATCGACATATATCGACTCAAGAGCATCCCCTGTAGGTCCTATATGGCCGTGGATTGCATATGGCTGGTATCAGAGCTACCCCCATGCTGTATATACGGCGCCCAGCTGTGCTCACATCGACATATATCCACTGTAGGTCCTATATGGCCGTAGGTTGCATCTGGCTGGTATCAGAGCTACCCCAATGCTGCATATACGGGGCCCAGCTGTGCTCAGATCGACATATATCGACTCAAGAACATCGCCTGTAGCTCCTATATAGCCGTGGGTTGCAGCTGGCTGGTATCACAGCTACCCCCATGCTGTATATACGGCGCCCAGCTGTGCTCACATCGACATATATCGACTGTAGGTCCTATATGGCCGTAGGTTGCATCTGGCTGGTATCAGAGCTACCCCCATGCTGCATATACGGGGCCCAGCTGTGCTCAGATCGACATATATCGACTCAAGAACATCGCCTGTAGCTCCTATATAGCCGTGGGTTGCAGCTGGCTGGTATCACAGCTACCCCCATGCTGTATATACGTGGCCCAGCTGTGCTCAGATCGACATATATCCACTCAAGAACATCGCCTGTAGGTCCTATATGGCCGTGGGTTGCATCTGGCTGGTATTAGAGCTACCCCCATGCTGTATATACGGCGCCCAGCTGTGCTCACATCGACATATATCCACTGTAGGTCCTATATGGCCGTGGATTGCATCTGGCTGGTATCAGAGCTACCCCCATGCTGCATATACGGGGCCCAGCTGTGCTCAGATCGACATATATCGACTCAAGAACATCGCCTGTAGGTCCTATATAGCCGTGGGTTGCAGCTGGCTGGTATCACAGCTACCCCCATGCTGTATATACGTGGCCCAGCTGTGCTCAGATCGACATATATCGACTCAAGAACATCGCCTGTAGGTCTTATATGGCCGTGGGTTGCATCTGGCTGGTATTAGAGCTACCCCCATGCTGTATATACGGCGCCCAGCTGTGCTCAGATCGACATATATCCACTGTAGGTCCTATATAGCCGTGGGTTGCATCTGGCTGGTAGCAGAGCTACCCCCATGCTGCATATACGGGGCCCAGCTGTGCTCAGATCGACATATATCGACTCAAGAACATCGCCTGTAGGTCCTATATAGCCGTGGGTTGCAGCTGGCTGGTATCACAGCTACCCCCATGCTGTATATACGTGGCCCAGCTGTGCTCAGATCGACATATATCGACTCAAGAGCATCGCCTGTAGGTCCTATATGGCCGTGGGTTGCATCTGGCTGGTATTAGATCTACCCCCATGCTGTATATACGGCGCCCAGCTGTGCTCAGATCGACATATATCCACTGTAGGTCCTATATGGCCGTGGGTTGCATCTGGCTGGTATCAGAGCTACCCCCATGCTGCATATACGGGGCCCAGCTGTGCTCAGATCGACATATATCGACTCAAGAACATCGCCTGTAGGTCCTATATAGCTGTGGGTTGCAGCTGGCTGGTATCACAGCTACCCCCATGCTGTATATACGTGGCCCAGCTGTGCTCAGATCGACATATATCGACTCAAGAGCATCCCCTGTAGGTCCTATATGGCCGTGGATTGCATATGGCTGGTATCAGAGCTACCCCCATGCTGTATATACGGCGCCCAGCTGTGCTCACATCGACATATATCCACTGTAGGTCCTATATGGCCGTAGGTTGCATCTGGCTGGTATCAGAGCTACCCCCATGGTGCATATACGGGGCCCAGCTGTGCTCAGATCGACATATATCGACTCAAGAACATCGCCTGTAGCTCCTATATAGCCGTGGGTTGCAGCTGGCTGGTATCACAGCTACCCCCATGCTGTATATACGGCGCCCAGCTGTGCTCACATCGACATATATCCACTGTAGGTCCTATATGGCCGTAGGTTGCATCTGGCTGGTATCAGAGCTACCCCCATGCTGTATATACGGCGCCCAGCTGTGCTCAGATCGACATATATCCACTGTAGGTCCTATATAGCCGTGGGTTGCATCTGGCTGGTAGCAGAGCTACCCCCATGCTGCATATACGGGGCCCAGCTGTGCTCAGATCGACATATATCGACTCAAGAACATCGCCTGTAGCTCCTATATAGCCGTGGGTTGCAGCTGGCTGGTATCACAGCTACCCCCATGCTGCATATACGGCGCCCAGCTGTGCTCACATCGACATATATCCACTGTAGGTCCTATATGGCCGTAGGTTGCATCTGGCTGGTATCAGAGCTACCCCCATGGTGCATATACGGGGCCCAGCTGTGCTCAGATCGACATATATCGACTCAAGAACATCGCCTGTAGCTCCTATATAGCCGTGGGTTGCAGCTGGCTGGTATCACAGCTACCCCCATGCTGTATATACGTGGCCCAGCTGTGCTCAGATCGACATATATCCACTCAAGAACATCGCCTGTAGGTCCTATATGGCCGTGGGTTGCATCTGGCTGGTATTAGAGCTACCCCCATGCTGTATATACGGCGCCCAGCTGTGCTCACATCGACATATATCCACTGTAGGTCCTATATGGCCGTGGATTGCATCTGGCTGGTATCAGAGCTACCCCCATGCTGCATATACGGGGCCCAGCTGTGCTCAGATCGACATATATCGACTCAAGAACATCGCCTGTAGGTCCTATATAGCCGTGGGTTGCAGCTGGCTGGTATCACAGCTACCCCCATGCTGTATATACGTGGCCCAGCTGTGCTCAGATCGACATATATCGACTCAAGAACATCGCCTGTAGGTCCTATATGACCGTGGGTTGCATCTGGCTGGTATTAGAGCTACCCCCATGCTGTATATACGGCGCCCAGCTGTGCTCAGATCGACATATATCCACTGTAGGTCCTATATAGCCGTGGGTTGCATCTGGCTGGTAGCAGAGCTACCCCCATGCTGCATATACGGGGCCCAGCTGTGCTCAGATCGACATATATCGACTCAAGAACATCGCCTGTAGGTCCTATATAGCCGTGGGTTGCAGCTGGCTGGTATCACAGCTACCCCCATGCTGTATATACGTGGCCCAGCTGTGCTCAGATCGACATATATCGACTCAAGAGCATCACCTGTAGGTCCTATATGGCCGTGGGTTGCATCTGGCTGGTATTAGATCTACCCCCATGCTGTATATACGGCGCCCAGCTGTGCTCAGATCGACATATATCCACTGTAGGTCCTATATGGCCGTGGGTTGCATCTGGCTGGTATCAGAGCTACCCCCATGCTGCATATACGGGGCCCAGCTGTGCTCAGATCGACATATATCGACTCAAGAACATCGCCTGTAGGTCCTATATAGCTGTGGGTTGCAGCTGGCTGGTATCACAGCTACCCCCATGCTGTATATACGTGGCCCAGCTGTGCTCAGATCGACATATATCGACTCAAGAACATCGCCTGTAGGTCCTATATGGCCGTGGGTTGCATCTGGCTGGTATTAGAGCTACCCCCATGCTGTATATACGGCGCCCAGCTGTGCTCACATCGACATATATCCACTGTAGGTCCTATATGGCCGTGGGTTGCATCTGGCTGGTATCAGAGCTACCCCCATGCTGCATATACGGGGCCCAGCTGTGCTCAGATCGACATATATCGACTCAAGAACATCGCCTGTAGGTCCTATATAGCTGTGGGTTGCAGCTGGCTGGTATCACAGCTACCCCCATGCTGTATATACGTGGCCCAGCTGTGCTCAGATCGACATATATCGACTCAAGAGCATCGCCTGTAGGTCCTATATGGCCGTGGGTTGCATCTGGCTGGTATTAGAGCTACCCCCATGCTGTATATACGGCGCCCAGCTGTGCTCAGATCGACATATATCCACTGTAGGTCCTATATGGCCGTGGGTTGCATCTGGCTGGTATCAGAGCTACCCCCATGCTGCATATACGGGGCCCAGCTGTGCTCAGATCGACATATATCGACTCAAGAACATCGCCTGTAGGTCCTATATAGCTGTGGGTTGCAGCTGGCTGGTATCACAGCTACCCCCATGCTGTATATACGTGGCCCAGCTGTGCTCAGATCGACATATATCGACTCAAGAGCATCCCCTGTAGGTCCTATATGGCCGTGGATTGCATATGGCTGGTATCAGAGCTACCCCCATGCTGTATATACGGCGCCCAGCTGTGCTCACATCGACATATATCCACTGTAGGTCCTATATGGCCGTAGGTTGCATCTGGCTGGTATCAGAGCTACCCCAATGCTGCATATACGGGGCCCAGCTGTGCTCAGATCGACATATATCGACTCAAGAACATCGCCTGTAGCTCCTATATAGCCGTGGGTTGCAGCTGGCTGGTATCACAGCTACCCCCATGCTGTATATACGGCGCCCAGCTGTGCTCACATCGACATATATCCACTGTAGGTCCTATATGGCCGTAGGTTGCATCTGGCTTGTATCAGAGCTACCCCCATGCTGCATATACGGGGCCCAGCTGTGCTCAGATCGACATATATCGACTCAAGAACATCGCCTGTAGCTCCTATATAGCCGTGGGTTGCAGCTGGCTGGTATCACAGCTACCCCCATGCTGTATATACGTGGCCCAGCTGTGCTCAGATCGACATATATCCACTCAAGAACATCGCCTGTAGGTCCTATATGGCCGTGGGTTGCATCTGGCTGGTATTAGAGCTACCCCCATGCTGTATATACGGCGCCCAGCTGTGCTCACATCGACATATATCCACTGTAGGTCCTATATGGCCGTGGATTGCATCTGGCTGGTATCAGAGCTACCCCCATGCTGCATATACGGGGCCCAGCTGTGCTCAGATCGACATATATCGACTCAAGAACATCGCCTGTAGGTCCTATATAGCCGTGGGTTGCAGCTGGCTGGTATCACAGCTACCCCCATGCTGTATATACGTGGCCCAGCTGTGCTCAGATCGACATATATCGACTCAAGAACATCGCCTGTAGGTCCTATATGGCCGTGGGTTGCATCTGGCTGGTATTAGAGCTACCCCCATGCTGTATATACGGCGCCCAGCTGTGCTCAGATCGACATATATCCACTGTAGGTCCTATATAGCCGTGGGTTGCATCTGGCTGGTAGCAGAGCTACCCCCATGCTGCATATACGGGGCCCAGCTGTGCTCAGATCGACATATATCGACTCAAGAACATCGCCTGTAGGTCCTATATAGCCGTGGGTTGCAGCTGGCTGGTATCACAGCTACCCCCATGCTGTATATACGTGGCCCAGCTGTGCTCAGATCGACATATATCGACTCAAGAGCATCGCCTGTAGGTCCTATATGGCCGTGGGTTGCATCTGGCTGGTATTAGATCTACCCCCATGCTGTATATACGGCGCCCAGCTGTGCTCAGATCGACATATATCCACTGTAGGTCCTATATGGCCGTGGGTTGCATCTGGCTGGTATCAGAGCTACCCCCATGCTGCATATACGGGGCCCAGCTGTGCTCAGATCGACATATATCGACTCAAGAACATCGCCTGTAGGTCCTATATAGCTGTGGGTTGCAGCTGGCTGGTATCACAGCTACCCCCATGCTGTATATACGTGGCCCAGCTGTGCTCAGATCGACATATATCGACTCAAGAACATCGCCTGTAGGTCCTATATGGCCGTGGGTTGCATCTGGCTGGTATTAGAGCTACCCCCATGCTGTATATACGGCGCCCAGCTGTGCTCACATCGACATATATCCACTGTAGGTCCTATATGGCCGTGGGTTGCATCTGGCTGGTATCAGAGCTACCCCCATGCTGCATATACGGAGCCCAGCTGTGCTCAGATCGACATATATCGACTCAAGAACATCGCCTGTAGGTCCTATATAGCTGTGGGTTGCAGCTGGCTGGTATCACAGCTACCCCCATGCTGTATATACGTGGCCCAGCTGTGCTCAGATCGACATATATCGACTCAAGAGCATCGCCTGTAGGTCCTATATGGCCGTGGGTTGCATCTGGCTGGTATTAGAGCTACCCCCATGCTGTATATACGGCGCCCAGCTGTGCTCAGATCGACATATATCCACTGTAGGTCCTATATGGCCGTGGGTTGCATCTGGCTGGTATCAGAGCTACCCCCATGCTGCATATACGGGGCCCAGCTGTGCTCAGATCGACATATATCGACTCAAGAACATCGCCTGTAGGTCCTATATAGCTGTGGGTTGCAGCTGGCTGGTATCACAGCTACCCCCATGCTGTATATACGTGGCCCAGCTGTGCTCAGATCGACATATATCGACTCAAGAGCATCCCCTGTAGGTCCTATATGGCCGTGGATTGCATATGGCTGGTATCAGAGCTACCCCCATGCTGTATATACGGCGCCCAGCTGTGCTCACATCGACATATATCCACTGTAGGTCCTATATGGCCGTAGGTTGCATCTGGCTGGTATCAGAGCTACCCCAATGCTGCATATACGGGGCCCAGCTGTGCTCAGATCGACATATATCGACTCAAGAACATCGCCTGTAGCTCCTATATAGCCGTGGGTTGCAGCTGGCTGGTATCACAGCTACCCCCATGCTGTATATACGGCGCCCAGCTGTGCTCACATCGACATATATCCACTGTAGGTCCTATATGGCCGTAGGTTGCATCTGGCTGGTATCAGAGCTACCCCCATGCTGCATATACGGGGCCCAGCTGTGCTCAGATCGACATATATCGACTCAAGAACATCGCCTGTAGCTCCTATATAGCCGTGGGTTGCAGCTGGCTGGTATCACAGCTACCCCCATGCTGTATATACGTGGCCCAGCTGTGCTCAGATCGACATATATCCACTCAAGAACATCGCCTGTAGGTCCTATATGGCCGTGGGTTGCATCTGGCTGGTATTAGAGCTACCCCCATGCTGTATATACGGCGCCCAGCTGTGCTCACATCGACATATATCCACCGTAGGTCCTATATGGCCGTGGATTGCATCTGGCTGGTATCAGAGCTACCCCCATGCTGCATATACGGGGCCCAGCTGTGCTCAGATCGACATATATCGACTCAAGAACATCGCCTGTAGGTCCTATATAGCCGTGGGTTGCAGCTGGCTGGTATCACAGCTACCCCCATGCTGTATATACGTGGCCCAGCTGTGCTCAGATCGACATATATCGACTCAAGAACATCGCCTGTAGGTCCTATATGGCCGTGGGTTGCATCTGGCTGGTATTAGAGCTACCCCCATGCTCTATATACGGCGCCCAGCTGTGCTCAGATCGACATATATCCACTGTAGGTCCTATATAGCCGTGGGTTGCATCTGGCTGGTAGCAGAGCTACCCCCATGCTGCATATACGGGGCCCAGCTGTGCTCAGATCGACATATATCGACTCAAGAACATCGCCTGTAGGTCCTATATAGCCGTGGGTTGCAGCTGGCTGGTATCACAGCTACCCCCATGCTGTATATACGTGGCCCAGCTGTGCTCAGATCGACATATATCGACTCAAGAGCATCGCCTGTAGGTCCTATATGGCCGTGGGTTGCATCTGGCTGGTATTAGATCTACCCCCATGCTGTATATACGGCGCCCAGCTGTGCTCAGATCGACATATATCCACTGTAGGTCCTATATGGCCGTGGGTTGCATCTGGCTGGTATCAGAGCTACCCCCATGCTGCATATACGGGGCCCAGCTGTGCTCAGATCGACATATATCGACTCAAGAACATCGCCTGTAGGTCCTATATAGCTGTGGGTTGCAGCTGGCTGGTATCACAGCTACCCCCATGCTGTATATACGTGGCCCAGCTGTGCTCAGATCGACATATATCGACTCAAGAACATCGCCTGTAGGTCCTATATGGCCGTGGGTTGCATCTGGCTGGTATTAGAGCTACCCCCATGCTGTATATACGGCGCCCAGCTGTGCTCACATCGACATATATCCACTGTAGGTCCTATATGGCCGTGGGTTGCATCTGGCTGGTATCAGAGCTACCCCCATGCTGCATATACGGGGCCCAGCTGTGCTCAGATCGACATATATCGACTCAAGAACATCGCCTGTAGGTCCTATATAGCTGTGGGTTGCAGCTGGCTGGTATCACAGCTACCCCCATGCTGTATATACGTGGCCCAGCTGTGCTCAGATCGACATATATCGACTCAAGAGCATCGCCTGTAGGTCCTATATGGCCGTCGGTTGCATCTGGCTGGTATTAGAGCTACCCCCATGCTGTATATACGGCGCCCAGCTGTGCTCAGATCGACATATATCCACTGTAGGTCCTATATGGCCGTGGGTTGCATCTGGCTGGTATCAGAGCTACCCCCATGCTGCATATACGGGGCCCAGCTGTGCTCAGATCGACATATATCGACTCAAGAACATCGCCTGTAGGTCCTATATAGCTGTGGGTTGCAGCTGGCTGGTATCACAGCTACCCCCATGCTGTATATACGTGGCCCAGCTGTGCTCAGATCGACATATATCGACTCAAGAGCATCCCCTGTAGGTCCTATATGGCCGTGGATTGCATATGGCTGGTATCAGAGCTACCCCCATGCTGTATATACGGCGCCCAGCTGTGCTCACATCGACATATATCCACTGTAGGTCCTATATGGCCGTAGGTTGCATCTGGCTGGTATCAGAGCTACCCCAATGCTGCATATACGGGGCCCAGCTGTGCTCAGATCGACATATATCGACTCAAGAACATCGCCTGTAGCTCCTATATAGCCGTGGGTTGCAGCTGGCTGGTATCACAGCTACCCCCATGCTGTATATACGGCGCCCAGCTGTGCTCACATCGACATATATCCACTGTAGGTCCTATATGGCCGTAGGTTGCATCTGGCTGGTATCAGAGCTACCCCCATGCTGCATATACGGGGCCCAGCTGTGCTCAGATCGACATATATCGACTCAAGAACATCGCCTGTAGCTCCTATATAGCCGTGGGTTGCAGCTGGCTGGTATCACAGCTACCCCCATGCTGTATATACGTGGCCCAGCTGTGCTCAGATCGACATATATCCACTCAAGAACATCGCCTGTAGGTCCTATATGGCCGTGGGTTGCATCTGGCTGGTATTAGAGCTACCCCCATGCTGTATATACGGCGCCCAGCTGTGCTCACATCGACATATATCCACTGTAGGTCCTATATGGCCGTGGATTGCATCTGGCTGGTATCAGAGCTACCCCCATGCTGCATATACGGGGCCCAGCTGTGCTCAGATCGACATATATCGACTCAAGAACATCGCCTGTAGGTCCTATATAGCCGTGGGTTGCAGCTGGCTGGTATCACAGCTACCTCCATGCTGTATATACGTGGCCCAGCTGTGCTCAGATCGACATATATCGACTCAAGAACATCGCCTGTAGGTCCTATATGGCCGTGGGTCGCATCTGGCTGGTATTAGAGCTACCCCCATGCTGTATATACGGCGCCCAGCTGTGCTCAGATCGACATATATCCACTGTAGGTCCTATATAGCCGTGGGTTGCATCTGGCTGGTAGCAGAGCTACCCCCATGCTGCATATACGGGGCCCAGCTGTGCTCAGATCGACATATATCGACTCAAGAACATCGCCTGTAGGTCCTATATAGCCGTGGGTTGCAGCTGGCTGGTATCACAGCTACCCCCATGCTGTATATACGTGGCCCAGCTGTGCTCAGATCGACATATATCGACTCAAGAGCATCGCCTGTAGGTCCTATATGGCCGTGGGTTGCATCTGGCTGGTATTAGATCTACCCCCATGCTGTATATACGGCGCCCAGCTGTGCTCAGATCGACATATATCCACTGTAGGTCCTATATGGCCGTGGGTTGCATCTGGCTGGTATCAGAGCTACCCCCATGCTGCATATACGGGGCCCAGCTGTGCTCAGATCGACATATATCGACTCAAGAACATCGCCTGTAGGTCCTATATAGCTGTGGGTTGCAGCTGGCTGGTATCACAGCTACCCCCATGCTGTATATACGTGGCCCAGCTGTGCTCAGATCGACATATATCGACTCAAGAACATCGCCTGTAGGTCCTATATGGCCGTGGGTTGCATCTGGCTGGTATTAGAGCTACCCCCATGCTGTATATACGGCGCCCAGCTGTGCTCACATCGACATATATCCACTGTAGGTCCTATATGGCCGTGGGTTGCATCTGGCTGGTATCAGAGCTACCCCCATGCTGCATATACGGGGCCCAGCTGTGCTCAGATCGACATATATCGACTCAAGAACATCGCCTGTAGGTCCTATATAGCTGTGGGTTGCAGCTGGCTGGTATCACAGCTACCCCCATGCTGTATATACGTGGCCCAGCTGTGCTCAGATCGACATATATCGACTCAAGAGCATCCCCTGTAGGTCCTATATGGCCGTGGATTGCATATGGCTGGTATCAGAGCTACCCCCATGCTGTATATACGGCGCCCAGCTGTGCTCACATCGACATATATCCACTGTAGGTCCTATATGGCCGTAGGTTGCATCTGGCTGGTATCAGAGCTACCCCAATGCTGCATATACGGGGCCCAGCTGTGCTCAGATCGACATATATCGACTCAAGAACATCGCCTGTAGCTCCTATATAGCCGTGGGTTGCAGCTGGCTGGTATCACAGCTACCCCCATGCTGTACATACGGCGCCCAGCTGTGCTCACATCGACATATATCCACTGTAGGTCCTATATGGCCGTAGGTTGCATCTGGCTGGTATCAGAGCTACCCCCATGCTGCATATACGGGGCCCAGCTGTGCTCAGATCGACATATATCGACTCAAGAACATCGCCTGTAGCTCCTATATAGCCGTGGGTTGCAGCTGGCTGGTATCACAGCTACCCCCATGCTGTATATACGTGGCCCAGCTGTGCTCAGATCGACATATATCCACTCAAGAACATCGCCTGTAGGTCCTATATGGCCGTGGGTTGCATCTGGCTGGTATTAGAGCTACCCCCATGCTGTATATACGGCGCCCAGCTGTGCTCACATCGACATATATCCACCGTAGGTCCTATATGGCCGTGGATTGCATCTGGCTGGTATCAGAGCTACCCCCATGCTGCATATACGGGGCCCAGCTGTGCTCAGATCGACATATATCGACTCAAGAACATCGCCTGTAGGTCCTATATAGCCGTGGGTTGCAGCTGGCTGGTATCACAGCTACCCCCATGCTGTATATACGTGGCCCAGCTGTGCTCAGATCGACATATATCGACTCAAGAACATCGCCTGTAGGTCCTATATGGCCGTGGGTTGCATCTGGCTGGTATTAGAGCTACCCCCATGCTCTATATACGGCGCCCAGCTGTGCTCAGATCGACATATATCCACTGTAGGTCCTATATAGCCGTGGGTTGCATCTGGCTGGTAGCAGAGCTACCCCCATGCTGCATATACGGGGCCCAGCTGTGCTCAGATCGACATATATCGACTCAAGAACATCGCCTGTAGGTCCTATATAGCCGTGGGTTGCAGCTGGCTGGTATCACAGCTACCCCCATGCTGTATATACGTGGCCCAGCTGTGCTCAGATCGACATATATCGACTCAAGAGCATCGCCTGTAGGTCCTATATGGCCGTGGGTTGCATCTGGCTGGTATTAGATCTACCCCCATGCTGTATATACGGCGCCCAGCTGTGCTCAGATCGACATATATCCACTGTAGGTCCTATATGGCCGTGGGTTGCATCTGGCTGGTATCAGAGCTACCCCCATGCTGCATATACGGGGCCCAGCTGTGCTCAGATCGACATATATCGACTCAAGAACATCGCCTGTAGGTCCTATATAGCTGTGGGTTGCAGCTGGCTGGTATCACAGCTACCCCCATGCTGTATATACGTGGCCCAGCTGTGCTCAGATCGACATATATCGACTCAAGAACATCGCCTGTAGGTCCTATATGGCCGTGGGTTGCATCTGGCTGGTATTAGAGCTACCCCCATGCTGTATATACGGCGCCCAGCTGTGCTCACATCGACATATATCCACTGTAGGTCCTATATGGCCGTGGGTTGCATCTGGCTGGTATCAGAGCTACCCCCATGCTGCATATACGGGGCCCAGCTGTGCTCAGATCGACATATATCGACTCAAGAACATCGCCTGTAGGTCCTATATAGCTGTGGGTTGCAGCTGGCTGGTATCACAGCTACCCCCATGCTGTATATACGTGGCCCAGCTGTGCTCAGATCGACATATATCGACTCAAGAGCATCGCCTGTAGGTCCTATATGGCCGTCGGTTGCATCTGGCTGGTATTAGAGCTACCCCCAGCTGTATATACGGCGCCCAGCTGTGCTCAGATCGACATATATCCACTGTAGGTCCTATATGGCCGTGGGTTGCATCTGCTGGTATCAGAGCTACCCCCATGCTGCATATACGGGGCCCAGCTGTGCTCAGATCGACATTATCGACTCAAGAACATCGCCTGTAGGTCCTATATAGCTGTGGGTTGCAGCTGGCTGGTATCACAGCTACCCCCATGCTGTATATACGTGGCCCAGCTGTGCTCAGATCGACATATATCGACTCAAGAGCATCCCTGTAGGTCCTATATGGCCGTGGATTGCATATGGCTGGTATCAGAGCTACCCCCATGCTGTATATACGGCGCCCAGCTGTGCTCACATCGACATATATCCACTGTAGGTCCTATATGGCCGTAGGTTGCATCTGGCTGGTATCAGAGCTACCCCAATGCTGCATATACGGGGCCCAGCTATGTGCTCAGATCGACATATATCGACTCAAGAACATCGCCTGTAGCTCCTATATAGCCGTGGGTTGCAGCTGGCTGGTATCACAGCTACCCCATGCTGTATATACGGCGCCCAGCTGTGCTCACATCGACATATATCCACTGTAGGTCCTATATGGCCGTAGGTTGCATCTGGCTGGTATCAGAGCTACCCCATGCTGCATATACGGGGCCCAGCTGTGCTCAGATCGACATATATCGACTCAAGAACATCGCCTGTAGCTCCTATATAGCCGTGGGTTGCAGCTGGCTGGTATCACAGCTACCCCCATGCTGTATATACGTGGCCCAGCTGTGCTCAGATCGACATATATCCACTCAAGAACATCGCCTGTAGGTCCTATATGGCCGTGGGTTGCATCTGGCTGGTATTAGAGCTACCCCCATGCTGTATATACGGCGCCCAGCTGTGCTCACATCGACATATATCCACTGTAGGTCCTATATGGCCGTGGATTGCATCTGGCTGGTATCAGAGCTACCCCCATGCTGCATATACGGGCCCAGCTGTGCTCAGATCGACATATATCGACTCAAGAACATCGCCTGTAGGTCCTATATAGCCGTGGGTTGCAGCTGGCTGGTATCACAGCTACCTCCATGCTGTATATACGTGGCCCAGCTGTGCTCAGATCGACATATATCGACTCAAGAACATCGCCTGTAGGTCCTATATGGCCGTGGGTCGCATCTGGCTGGTATTAGAGCTACCCCCATGCTGTATATACGGCGCCCAGCTGTGCTCAGATCGACATATATCCACTGTAGGTCCTATATAGCCGTGGGTTGCATCTGGCTGGTAGCAGAGCTACCCCCATGCTGCATATACGGGGCCCAGCTGTGCTCAGATCGACATATATCGACTCAAGAACATCGCCTGTAGGTCCTATATAGCCGTGGGTTGCAGCTGGCTGGTATCACAGCTACCCCCATGCTGTATATACGTGGCCCAGCTGTGCTCAGATCGACATATATCGACTCAAGAGCATCGCCTGTAGGTCCTATATGGCCGTGGGTTGCATCTGGCTGGTATTAGATCTACCCCCATGCTGTATATACGGCGCCCAGCTGTGCTCAGATCGACATATATCCACTGTAGGTCCTATATGGCCGTGGGTTGCATCTGGCTGGTATCAGAGCTACCCCCATGCTGCATATACGGGGCCCAGCTGTGCTCAGATCGACATATATCGACTCAAGAACATCGCCTGTAGGTCCTATATAGCTGTGGGTTGCAGCTGGCTGGTATCACAGCTACCCCCATGCTGTATATACGTGGCCAGCTGTGCTCAGATCGACATATATCGACTCAAGAACATCGCCTGTAGGTCCTATATGGCCGTGGGTTGCATCTGGCTGGTATTATGAGCTACCCCCATGCTGTATATACGGCGCCCAGCTGTGCTCACATCGACATATATCCACTGTAGGTCCTATATGCCGTGGGTTGCATCTGGCTGGTATCAGAGCTACCCCCATGCTGCATATACGGGGCCCAGCTGTGCTCAGATCGACATATATCGACTCAAGAACATCGCCTGTAGGTCCTATATAGCTGTGGGTTGCAGCTGGCTGGTATCACAGCTACCCCCATGCTGTATATACGTGGCCCAGCTGTGCTCAGATCGACATATATCGACTCAAGAGCATCCCCTGTAGGTCCTATATGGCCGTGGATTGCATATGGCTGGTATCAGAGCTACCCCCATGCTGTATATACGGCGCCCAGCTGTGCTCACATCGACATATATCCACTGTAGGTCCTATATGGCCGTAGGTTGCATCTGGCTGGTATCAGAGCTACCCCAATGCTGCATATACGGGGCCCAGCTGTGCTCAGATCGACATATATCGACTCAAGAACATCGCCTGTAGCTCCTATATAGCCGTGGGTTGCAGCTGGCTGGTATCACAGCTACCCCCATGCTGTATATACGGCGCCCAGCTGTGCTCACATCGACATATATCCACTGTAGGTCCTATATGGCCGTAGGTTGCATCTGGCTGGTATCAGAGCTACCCCCATGCTGCATATACGGGGCCCAGCTGTGCTCAGATCGACATATATCGACTCAAGAACATCGCCTGTAGCTCCTATATAGCCGTGGGTTGCAGCTGGCTGGTATCACAGCTACCCCCATGCTGTATATACGTGGCCCAGCTGTGCTCAGATCGACATATATCACTCAAGAACATCGCCTGTAGTCCTATATGGCCGTGGGTTGCATCTGGCTGGTATTAGAGCTACCCCCATGCTGTATATACGGCGCCCAGCTGTGCTCACATCGACATATATCCACCGTAGGTCCTATATGGCCGTGGATTGCATCTGGCTGGTATCAGAGCTACCCCCATGCTGCATATACGGGGCCCAGCTGTGCTCAGATCGACATATATCGACTCAAGAACATCGCCTGTAGGTCCTATATAGCCGTGGGTTGCAGCTGGCTGGTATCACAGCTACCCCCATGCTGTATATACGTGGCCCAGCTGTGCTCAGATCGACATATATCGACTCAAGAACATCGCCTGTAGGTCCTATATGGCCGTGGGTTGCATCTGGCTGGTATTAGAGCTACCCCCATGCTCTATATACGGCGCCCAGCTGTGCTCAGATCGACATATATCCACTGTAGGTCCTATATAGCCGTGGGTTGCATCTGGCTGGTAGCAGAGCTACCCCATGCTGCATATACGGGGCCCAGCTGTGCTCAGATCGACATATATCGACTCAAGAACATCGCCTGTAGGTCCTATATAGCCGTGGTTGCAGCTGGCTGTATCACAGCTACCCCCATGCTGTATATACGTGGCCCAGCTGTGCTCAGATCGACATATATCGACTCAAGAGCATCGCCTGTAGGTCCTATATGGCCGTGGGTTGCATCTGGCTGGTATTAGATCTACCCCCATGCTGTATATACGGCGCCCAGCTGTGCTCAGATCGACATATATCCACTGTAGGTCCTATATGGCCGTGGGTTGCATCTGGCTGGTATCAGAGCTACCCCCATGCTGCATATACGGGGCCCAGCTGTGCTCAGATCGACATATATCGACTCAAGAACATCGCCTGTAGGTCCTATATAGCTGTGGTTGCAGCTGGCTGGTATCACAGCTACCCCCATGCTGTATATACGTGGCCCAGCTGTGCTCAGATCGACATATATCGACTCAAGACATCGCCTGTAGGTCCTATATGGCCGTGGGTTGCATCTGGCTGGTATTAGAGCTACCCCCATGCTGTATATACGGCGCCCAGCTGTGCTCACATCGACATATATCACTGTAGGTCCTATATGGCCGTGGGTTGCATCTGGCTGGTATCAGAGCTACCCCCATGCTGCATATACGGGGCCCAGCTGTGCTCAGATCGACATATATCGACTCAAGAACATCGCCTGTAGGTCCTATATAGCTGTGGGTTGCAGCTGGCTGGTATCACAGCTACCCCCATGCTGTATATACGTGGCCCAGCTGTGCTCAGATCGACATATATCGACTCAAGAGCATCGCCTGTAGGTCTATTATGGCCGTCGGTTGCATCTGGCTGGTATTAGAGCTACCCCCATGCTGTATATACGGCGCCCAGCTGTGCTCAGATCGCTGTGCTCAGATCGACATATATCCACTGTAGGTCCTATATGGCCGTGGGTTGCATCTGGCTGGTATCAGAGCTACCCCCATGCTGCATATACGGGGCCCAGCTGTGCTCAGATCGACATATATCGACTCAAGAACATCGCCTGTAGGTCCTATATAGCTGTGGGTTGCAGCTGGCTGGTATCACAGCTACCCCCATGCTGTATATACGTGGCCCAGCTGTGCTCAGATCGACATATATCGACTCAAGAGCATCCCCTGTAGGTCCTATATGGCCGTGGATTGCATATGGCTGGTATCAGAGCTACCCCCATGCTGTATATACGGCGCCCAGCTGTGCTCACATCGACATATATCCACTGTAGGTCCTATATGGCCGTAGGTTGCATCTGGCTGGTATCAGAGCTACCCCAATGCTGCATATACGGGGCCCAGCTGTGCTCAGATCGACATATATCGACTCAAGAACATCGCCTGTAGCTCCTATATAGCCGTGGGTTGCAGCTGGCTGGTATCACAGCTACCCCCATGCTGTATATACGGCGCCCAGCTGTGCTCACATCGACATATATCCACTGTAGGTCCTATATGGCCGTAGGTTGCATCTGGCTGGTATCAGAGCTACCCCCATGCTGCATATACGGGGCCCAGCTGTGCTCAGATCGACATATATCGACTCAAGAACATCGCCTGTAGCTCCTATATAGCCGTGGGTTGCAGCTGGCTGGTATCACAGCTACCCCCATGCTGTATATACGTGGCCCAGCTGTGCTCAGATCGACATATATCCACTCAAGAACATCGCCTGTAGGTCCTATATGGCCGTGGGTTGCATCTGGCTGGTATTAGAGCTACCCCCATGCTGTATATACGGCGCCCAGCTGTGCTCACATCGACATATATCCACTGTAGGTCCTATATGGCCGTGGATTGCATCTGGCTGGTATCAGAGCTACCCCCATGCTGCATATACGGGGCCCAGCTGTGCTCAGATCGACATATATCGACTCAAGAACATCGCCTGTAGGTCCTATATAGCCGTGGGTTGCAGCTGGCTGGTATCACAGCTACCTCCATGCTGTATATACGTGGCCCAGCTGTGCTCAGATCGACATATATCGACTCAAGAACATCGCCTGTAGGTCCTATATGGCCGTGGGTCGCATCTGGCTGGTATTAGAGCTACCCCCATGCTGTATATACGGCGCCCAGCTGTGCTCAGATCGACATATATCCACTGTAGGTCCTATATAGCCGTGGGTTGCATCTGGCTGGTAGCAGAGCTACCCCCATGCTGCATATACGGGGCCCAGCTGTGCTCAGATCGACATATATCGACTCAAGAACATCGCCTGTAGGTCCTATATAGCCGTGGGTTGCAGCTGGCTGGTATCACAGCTACCCCCATGCTGTATATACGTGGCCCAGCTGTGCTCAGATCGACATATATCGACTCAAGAGCATCGCCTGTAGGTCCTATATGGCCGTGGGTTGCATCTGGCTGGTATTAGATCTACCCCCATGCTGTATATACGGCGCCCAGCTGTGCTCAGATCGACATATATCCACTGTAGGTCCTATATGGCCGTGGGTTGCATCTGGCTGGTATCAGAGCTACCCCCATGCTGCATATACGGGGCCCAGCTGTGCTCAGATCGACATATATCGACTCAAGAACATCGCCTGTAGGTCCTATATAGCTGTGGGTTGCAGCTGGCTGGTATCACAGCTACCCCCATGCTGTATATACGTGGCCCAGCTGTGCTCAGATCGACATATATCGACTCAAGAACATCGCCTGTAGGTCCTATATGGCCGTGGGTTGCATCTGGCTGGTATTAGAGCTACCCCCATGCTGTATATACGGCGCCCAGCTGTGCTCACATCGACATATATCCACTGTAGGTCCTATATGGCCGTGGGTTGCATCTGGCTGGTATCAGAGCTACCCCCATGCTGCATATACGGGGCCCAGCTGTGCTCAGATCGACATATATCGACTCAAGAACATCGCCTGTAGGTCCTATATAGCTGTGGGTTGCAGCTGGCTGGTATCACAGCTACCCCCATGCTGTATATACGTGGCCCAGCTGTGCTCAGATCGACATATATCGACTCAAGAGCATCGCCTGTAGGTCCTATATGGCCGTGGGTTGCATCTGGCTGGTATTAGAGCTACCCCCATGCTGTATATACGGCGCCCAGCTGTGCTCAGATCGACATATATCCACTGTAGGTCCTATATGGCCGTGGGTTGCATCTGGCTGGTATCAGAGCTACCCCCATGCTGCATATACGGGGCCCAGCTGTGCTCAGATCGACATATATCGACTCAAGAACATCGCCTGTAGGTCCTATATAGCTGTGGGTTGCAGCTGGCTGGTATCACAGCTACCACCATGCTGTATATACGTGGCCCAGCTGTGCTCAGATCGACATATATCGACTCAAGAGCATCCCCTGTAGGTCCTATATGGCCGTGGATTGCATATGGCTGGTATCAGAGCTACCCCCATGCTGTATATACGGCGCCCAGCTGTGCTCACATCGACATATATCCACTGTAGGTCCTATATGGCCGTAGGTTGCATCTGGCTGGTATCAGAGCTACCCCAATGCTGCATATACGGGGCCCAGCTGTGCTCAGATCGACATATATCGACTCAAGAACATCGCCTGTAGCTCCTATATAGCCGTGGGTTGCAGCTGGCTGGTATCACAGCTACCCCCATGCTGTATATACGGCGCCCAGCTGTGCTCACATCGACATATATCCACTGTAGGTCCTATATGGCCGTAGGTTGCATCTGGCTGGTATCAGAGCTACCCCCATGGTGCATATACGGGGCCCAGCTGTGCTCAGATCGACATATATCGACTCAAGAACATCGCCTGTAGCTCCTATATAGCCGTGGGTTGCAGCTGGCTGGTATCACAGCTACCCCCATGCTGTATATACGTGGCCCAGCTGTGCTCAGATCGACATATATCCACTCAAGAACATCGCCTGTAGGTCCTATATGGCCGTGGGTTGCATCTGGCTGGTATTAGAGCTACCCCCATGCTGTATATACGGCGCCCAGCTGTGCTCACATCGACATATATCCACTGTAGGTCCTATATGGCCGTGGATTGCATCTGGCTGGTATCAGAGCTACCCCCATGCTGCATATACGGGGCCCAGCTGTGCTCAGATCGACATATATCGACTCAAGAACATCGCCTGTAGGTCCTATATAGCCGTGGGTTGCAGCTGGCTGGTATCACAGCTACCCCCATGCTATATATACGTGGCCCAGCTGTGCTCAGATCGACATATATCGACTCAAGAACATCGCCTGTAGGTCCTATATGGCCGTGGGTTGCATCTGGCTGGTATTAGAGCTACCCCCATGCTGTATATACGGCGCCCAGCTGTGCTCAGATCGACATATATCCACTGTAGGTCCTATATAGCCGTGGGTTGCATCTGGCTGGTAGCAGAGCTACCCCCATGCTGCATATACGGGGCCCAGCTGTGCTCAGATCGACATATATCGACTCAAGAACATCGCCTGTAGGTCCTATATAGCTGTGGGTTGCAGCTGGCTGGTATCACAGCTACCCCCATGCTGTATATACGTGGCCCAGCTGTGCTCAGATCGACATATATCGACTCAAGAACATCGCCTGTAGGTCCTATATGGCCGTGGGTTGCATCTGGCTGGTATTAGAGCTACCCCCATGCTGTATATACGGCGCCCAGCTGTGCTCACATCGACATATATCCACTGTAGGTCCTATATGGCCGTGGGTTGCATCTGGCTGGTATCAGAGCTACCCCCATGCTGCATATACGGGGCCCAGCTGTGCTCAGATCGACATATATCGACTCAAGAACATCGCCTGTAGGTCCTATATAGCTGTGGGTTGCAGCTGGCTGGTATCACAGCTACCCCCATGCTGTATATACGTGGCCCAGCTGTGCTCAGATCGACATATATCGACTCAAGAGCATCGCCTGTAGGTCCTATATGGCCGTGGGTTGCATCTGGCTGGTATTAGAGCTACCCCCATGCTGTATATACGGCGCCCAGCTGTGCTCAGATCGACATATATCCACTGTAGGTCCTATATGGCCGTGGGTTGCATCTGGCTGGTATCAGAGCTACCCCCATGCTGCATATACGGGGCCCAGCTGTGCTCAGATCGACATATATCGACTCAAGAACATCGCCTGTAGGTCCTATATAGCTGTGGGTTGCAGCTGGCTGGTATCACAGCTACCCCCATGCTGTATATACGTGGCCCAGCTGTGCTCAGATCGACATATATCGACTCAAGAGCATCCCCTGTAGGTCCTATATGGCCGTGGATTGCATATGGCTGGTATCAGAGCTACCCCCATGCTGTATATACGGCGCCCAGCTGTGCTCACATCGACATATATCCACTGTAGGTCCTATATGGCCGTAGGTTGCATCTGGCTGGTATCAGAGCTACCCCAATGCTGCATATACGGGGCCCAGCTGTGCTCAGATCGACATATATCGACTCAAGAACATCGCCTGTAGCTCCTATATAGCCGTGGGTTGCAGCTGGCTGGTATCACAGCTACCCCCATGCTGTATATACGGCGCCCAGCTGTGCTCACATCGACATATATCCACTGTAGGTCCTATATGGCCGTAGGTTGCATCTGGCTGGTATCAGAGCTACCCCCATGGTGCATATACGGGGCCCAGCTGTGCTCAGATCGACATATATCGACTCAAGAACATCGCCTGTAGCTCCTATATAGCCGTGGGTTGCAGCTGGCTGGTATCACAGCTACCCCCATGCTGTATATACGTGGCCCAGCTGTGCTCAGATCGACATATATCCACTCAAGAACATCGCCTGTAGGTCCTATATGGCCGTGGGTTGCATCTGGCTGGTATTAGAGCTACCCCCATGCTGTATATACGGCGCCCAGCTGTGCTCACATCGACATATATCCACTGTAGGTCCTATATGGCCGTGGATTGCATCTGGCTGGTATCAGAGCTACCCCCATGCTGCATATACGGGGCCCAGCTGTGCTCAGATCGACATATATCGACTCAAGAACATCGCCTGTAGGTCCTATATAGCCGTGGGTTGCAGCTGGCTGGTATCACAGCTACCCCCATGCTGTATATACGTGGCCCAGCTGTGCTCAGATCGACATATATCGACTCAAGAACATCGCCTGTAGGTCCTATATGGCCGTGGGTTGCATCTGGCTGGTATTAGAGCTACCCCCATGCTGTATATACGGCGCCCAGCTGTGCTCAGATCGACATATATCCACTGTAGGTCCTATATAGCCGTGGGTTGCATCTGGCTGGTAGCAGAGCTACCCCCATGCTGCATATACGGGGCCCAGCTGTGCTCAGATCGACATATATCGACTCAAGAACATCGCCTGTAGGTCCTATATAGCCGTGGGTTGCAGCTGGCTGGTATCACAGCTACCCCCATGCTGTATATACGTGGCCCAGCTGTGCTCAGATCGACATATATCGACTCAAGAGCATCGCCTGTAGGTCCTATATGGCCGTGGGTTGCATCTGGCTGGTATTAGATCTACCCCCATGCTGTATATACGGCGCCCAGCTGTGCTCAGATCGACATATATCCACTGTAGGTCCTATATGGCCGTGGGTTGCATCTGGCTGGTATCAGAGCTACCCCCATGCTGCATATACGGGGCCCAGCTGTGCTCAGATCGACATATATCGACTCAAGAACATCGCCTGTAGGTCCTATATAGCTGTGGGTTGCAGCTGGCTGGTATCACAGCTACCCCCATGCTGTATATACGTGGCCCAGCTGTGCTCAGATCGACATATATCGACTCAAGAACATCGCCTGTAGGTCCTATATGGCCGTGGGTTGCATCTGGCTGGTATTAGAGCTACCCCCATGCTGTATATACGGCGCCCAGCTGTGCTCACATCGACATATATCCACTGTAGGTCCTATATGGCCGTGGGTTGCATCTGGCTGGTATCAGAGCTACCCCCATGCTGCATATACGGGGCCCAGCTGTGCTCAGATCGACATATATCGACTCAAGAACATCGCCTGTAGGTCCTATATAGCTGTGGGTTGCAGCTGGCTGGTATCACAGCTACCCCCATGCTGTATATACGTGGCCCAGCTGTGCTCAGATCGACATATATCGACTCAAGAGCATCGCCTGTAGGTCCTATATGGCCGTGGGTTGCATCTGGCTGGTATTAGAGCTACCCCCATGCTGTATATACGGCGCCCAGCTGTGCTCAGATCGACATATATCCACTGTAGGTCCTATATGGCCGTGGGTTGCATCTGGCTGGTATCAGAGCTACCCCCATGCTGCATATACGGGGCCCAGCTGTGCTCAGATCGACATATATCGACTCAAGAACATCGCCTGTAGGTCCTATATAGCTGTGGGTTGCAGCTGGCTGGTATCACAGCTACCCCCATGCTGTATATACGTGGCCCAGCTGTGCTCAGATCGACATATATCGACTCAAGAGCATCCCCTGTAGGTCCTATATGGCCGTGGATTGCATATGGCTGGTATCAGAGCTACCCCCATGCTGTATATACGGCGCCCAGCTGTGCTCACATCGACATATATCCACTGTAGGTCCTATATGGCCGTAGGTTGCATCTGGCTGGTATCAGAGCTACCCCAATGCTGCATATACGGGGCCCAGCTGTGCTCAGATCGACATATATCGACTCAGGAACATCGCCTGTAGCTCCTATATAGCCGTGGGTTGCAGCTGGCTGGTATCACAGCTACCCCCATGCTGTATATACGGCGCCCAGCTGTGCTCACATCGACATATATCCACTGTAGGTCCTATATGGCCGTAGGTTGCATCTGGCTGGTATCAGAGCTAC
Organism: Lordithon lunulatus; assembly: GCA_963942505.1. Taxonomy (NCBI): domain Eukaryota; kingdom Metazoa; phylum Arthropoda; class Insecta; order Coleoptera; family Staphylinidae; genus Lordithon; species Lordithon lunulatus. The sequence goes on along the minus strand of CAWWDN010000135.1, from coordinate 47,713 downwards.
CCCCATGCTGCATATACGGGGCCCAGCTGTGCTCAGATCGACATATATCGACTCAAGAACATCGCCTGTAGCTCCTATATAGCCGTGGGTTGCAGCTGGCTGGTATCACAGCTACCCCCATGCTGTATATACGTGGCCCAGCTGTGCTCAGATCGACATATATCCACTCAAGAACATCGCCTGTAGGTCCTATATGGCCGTGGGTTGCATCTGGCTGGTATTAGAGCTACCCCCATGCTGTATATACGGCGCCCAGCTGTGCTCACATTGACATATATCCACTGTAGGTCCTATATGGCCGTGGATTGCATCTGGCTGGTATCAGTGCTACCCCCATGCTGCATATACGGGGCCCAGCTGTGCTCAGATCGACATATATCGACTCAAGAACATCGCCTGTAGGTCCTATATAGCCGTGGGTTGCAGCTGGCTGGTATCACAGCTACCCCCATGCTGTATATACGTGGCCCAGCTGTGCTCAGATCGACATATATCGACTCAAGAACATCGCCTGTAGGTCCTATATGGCCGTGGGTTGCATCTGGCTGGTATTAGAGCTACCCCCATGCTGTATATACGGCGCCCAGCTGTGCTCAGATCGACATATATCCACTGTAGGTCCTATATAGCCGTGGGTTGCATCTGGCTGGTAGCAGAGCTACCCCCATGCTGCATATACGGGGCCCAGCTGTGCTCAGATCGACATATATCGACTCAAGAACATCGCCTGTAGGTCCTATATAGCCGTGGGTTGCAGCTGGCTGGTATCACAGCTACCCCCATGCTGTATATACGTGGCCCAGCTGTGCTCAGATCGACATATATCGACTCAAGAGCATCGCCTGTAGGTCCTATATGGCCGTGGGTTGCATCTGGCTGGTATTAGATCTACCCCCATGCTGTATATACGGCGCCCAGCTGTGCTCAGATCGACATATATCCACTGTAGGTCCTATATGGCCGTGGGTTGCATCTGGCTGGTATCAGAGCTACCCCCATGCTGCATATACGGGGCCCAGCTGTGCTCAGATCGACATATATCGACTCAAGAACATCGCCTGTAGGTCCTATATAGCTGTGGGTTGCAGCTGGCTGGTATCACAGCTACCCCCATGCTGTATATACGTGGCCCAGCTGTGCTCAGATCGACATATATCGACTCAAGAACATCGCCTGTAGGTCCTATATGGCCGTGGGTTGCATCTGGCTGGTATTAGAGCTACCCCCATGCTGTATATACGGCGCCCAGCTGTGCTCACATCGACATATATCCACTGTAGGTCCTATATGGCCGTGGGTTGCATCTGGCTGGTATCAGAGCTACCCCCATGCTGCATATACGGGGCCCAGCTGTGCTCAGATCGACATATATCGACTCAAGAGCATCGCCTGTAGGTCCTATATGGCCGTGGGTTGCATCTGGCTGGTATTAGAGCTACCCCCATGCTGTATATACGGCGCCCAGCTGTGCTCAGATCGACATATATCCACTGTAGGTCCTATATGGCCGTGGGTTGCATCTGGCTGGTATCAGAGCTATCCCCATGCTGCATATACGGGGCCCAGCTGTGCTCAGATCGACATATATCGACTCAAGAACATCGCCTGTAGGTCCTATATGGCTGTGGTTGCAGCTGGCTGGTATCACAGCTACCCCCATGCTGTATATACGTGGCCCAGCTGTGCTCAGATCGACATATATCGACTCAAGAGCATCCCCTGTAGGTCCTATATGGCCGTGGATTGCATATGGCTGGTATCAGAGCTACCCCCATGCTGTATATACGGCGCCCAGCTGTGCTCACATCGACATATATCCACTGTAGGTCCTATATGGCCGTAGGTTGCATCTGGCTGGTATCAGAGCTACCCCAATGCTGCATATACGGGGCCCAGCTGTGCTCAGATCGACATATATCGACTCAAGAACATCGCCTGTAGCTCCTATATAGCCGTGGGTTGCAGCTGGCTGGTATCACAGCTACCCCCATGCTGTATATACGGCGCCCAGCTGTGCTCACATCGACATATATCCACTGTAGGTCCTATATGGCCGTAGGTTGCATCTGGCTGGTATCAGAGCTACCCCCATGCTGCATATACGGGGCCCAGCTGTGCTCAGATCGACATATATCGACTCAAGAACATCGCCTGTAGCTCCTATATAGCCGTGGGTTGCAGGTGGCTGGTATCACAGCTACCCCCATGCTGTATATACGTGGCCCAGCTGTGCTCAGATCGACATATATCCACTCAAGAACATCGCCTGTAGGTCCTATATGGCCGTGGGTTGCATCTGGCTGGTATTAGAGCTACCCCCATGCTGTATATACGGCGCCCAGCTGTGCTCACATCGACATATATCCACTGTAGGTCCTATATGGCCGTGGATTGCATCTGGCTGGTATCAGAGCTACCCCATGCTGCATATACGGGGCCCAGCTGTGCTCAGATCGACATATATCGACTCAAGAACATCGCCTGTAGGTCCTATATAGCCGTGGGTTGCAGCTGGCTGGTATCACAGCTACCCCCATGCTGTATATACGTGGCCCAGCTGTGCTCAGATCGACATATATCGACTCAAGAACATCGCCTGTAGGTCCTATATGGCCGTGGGTTGCATCTGGCTGGTATTAGAGCTACCCCCATGCTGTATATACGGCGCCCAGCTGTGCTCAGATCGACATATATCCACTGTAGGTCCTATATAGCCGTGGGTTGCATCTGGCTGGTAGCAGAGCTACCCCCATGCTGCATATACGGGCCCAGCTGTGCTCAGATCGACATATATCGACTCAAGAACATCGCCTGTAGGTCCTATATAGCCGTGGGTTGCAGCTGGCTGGTATCACAGCTACCCCCATGCTGTATATACGTGGCCCAGCTGTGCTCAGATCGACATATATCGACTCAAGAGCATCGCCTGTAGGTCCTATATGGCCGTGGGTTGCATCTGGCTGGTATTAGATCTACCCCCATGCTGTATATACGGCGCCCAGCTGTGCTCAGATCGACATATATCCACTGTAGGTCCTATATGGCCGTGGGTTGCATCTGGCTGGTATCAGAGCTACCCCCATGCTGCATATACGGGGCCCAGCTGTGCTCAGATCGACATATATCGACTCAAGAACATCGCCTGTAGGTCCTATATAGCTGTGGGTTGCAGCTGGCTGGTATCACAGCTACCCCCATGCTGTATATACGTGGCCCAGCTGTGCTCAGATCGACATATATCGACTCAAGAACATCGCCTGTAGGTCCTATATGGCCGTGGGTTGCATCTGGCTGGTATTAGAGCTACCCCCATGCTGTATATACGGCGCCCAGCTGTGCTCAGATCGACATATATCCACTGTAGGTCCTATATAGCCGTGGGTTGCATCTGGCTGGTAGCAGAGCTACCCCCATGCTGCATATACGGGGCCCAGCTGTGCTCAGATCGACATATATCGACTCAAGAACATCGCCTGTAGGTCCTATATAGCCGTGGGTTGCAGCTGGCTGGTATCACAGCTACCCCCATGCTGTATATACGTGGCCCAGCTGTGCTCAGATCGACATATATCGACTCAAGAGCATCGCCTGTAGGTCCTATATGGCCGTGGGTTGCATCTGGCTGGTATTAGATCTACCCCCATGCTGTATATACGGCGCCCAGCTGTGCTCAGATCGACATATATCCACTGTAGGTCCTATATGGCCGTGGGTTGCATCTGGCTGGTATCAGAGCTACCCCCATGCTGCATATACGGGGCCCAGCTGTGCTCAGATCGACATATATCGACTCAAGAACATCGCCTGTAGGTCCTATATAGCTGTGGGTTGCAGCTGGCTGGTATCACAGCTACCCCCATGCTGTATATACGTGGCCCAGCTGTGCTCAGATCGACATATATCGACTCAAGAACATCGCCTGTAGGTCCTATATGGCCGTGGGTTGCATCTGGCTGGTATTAGAGCTACCCCCATGCTGTATATACGGCGCCCAGCTGTGCTCACATCGACATATATCCACTGTAGGTCCTATATGGCCGTGGGTTGCATCTGGCTGGTATCAGAGCTACCCCCATGCTGCATATACCTGGCCCAGCTGTGCTCAGATCGACATATATCGACTCAAGAACATCGCCTGTAGGTCCTATATAGCTGTGGGTTGCAGCTGGCTGGTATCACAGCTACCCCCATGCTGTATATACGTGGCCCAGCTGTGCTCAGATCGACATATATCGACTCAAGAGCATCGCCTGTAGGTCCTATATGGCCGTGGGTTGCATCTGGCTGGTATTAGAGCTACCCCCATGCTGTATATACGGCGCCCAGCTGTGCTCAGATCGACATATATCCACTGTAGGTCCTATATGGCCGTGGGTTGCATCTGGCTGGTATCAGAGCTACCCCCATGCTGCATATACGGGGCCCAGCTGTGCTCAGATCGACATATATCGACTCAAGAACATCGCCTGTAGGTCCTATATAGCTGTGGGTTGCAGCTGGCTGGTATCACAGCTACCCCCATGCTGTATATACGTGGCCCAGCTGTGCTCAGATCGACATATATCGACTCAAGAGCATCCCCTGTAGGTCCTATATGGCCGTGGATTGCATATGGCTGGTATCAGAGCTACCCCCATGCTGTATATACGGCGCCCAGCTGTGCTCACATCGACATATATCCACTGTAGGTCCTATATGGCCGTAGGTTGCATCTGGCTGGTATCAGAGCTACCCCAATGCTGCATATACGGGGCCCAGCTGTGCTCAGATCGACATATATCGACTCAAGAACATCGCCTGTAGCTCCTATATAGCCGTGGGTTGCAGCTGGCTGGTATCACAGCTACCCCCATGCTGTATATACGGCGCCCAGCTGTGCTCACATCGACATATATCCACTGTAGGTCCTATATGGCCGTAGGTTGCATCTGGCTGGTATCAGAGCTACCCCCATGCTGCATATACGGGGCCCAGCTGTGCTCAGATCGACATATATCGACTCAAGAACATCGCCTGTAGCTCCTATATAGCCGTGGGTTGCAGCTGGCTGGTATCACAGCTACCCCCATGCTGTATATACGTGGCCCAGCTGTGCTCAGATCGACATATATCCACTCAAGAACATCGCCTGTAGGTCCTATATGGCCGTGGGTTGCATCTGGCTGGTATTAGAGCTACCCCCATGCTATATATACGGCGCCCAGCTGTGCTCACATCGACATATATCCACTGTAGGTCCTATATGGCCGTGGATTGCATCTGGCTGGTATTAGAGCTACCCCCATGCTGCATATACGGGGCCCAGCTGTGCTCAGATCGACATATATCGACTCAAGAACATCGCCTGTAGGTCCTATATAGCCGTGGGTTGCAGCTGGCTGGTATCACAGCTACCCCCATGCTGTATATACGTGGCCCAGCTGTGCTCAGATCGACATATATCGACTCAAGAACATCGCCTGTAGGTCCTATATGGCCGTGGGTTGCATCTGGCTGGTATTAGAGCTACCCCCATGCTGTATATACGGCGCCCAGCTGTGCTCAGATCGACATATATCCACTGTAGGTCCTATATAGCCGTGGGTTGCATCTGGCTGGTAGCAGAGCTACCCCCATGCTGCATATACGGGGCCCAGCTGTGCTCAGATCGACATATATCGACTCAAGAACATCGCCTGTAGGTCCTATATAGCTGTGGGTTGCAGCTGGCTGGTATCACAGCTACCCCCATGCTGTATATACGTGGCCCAGCTGTGCTCAGATCGACATATATCGACTCAAGAGCATCGCCTGTAGGTCCTATATGGCCGTGGGTTGCATCTGGCTGGTATTAGAGCTACCCCCATGCTGTATATACGGCGCCCAGCTGTGCTCAGATCGACATATATCCACTGTAGGTCCTATATGGCCGTGGGTTGCATCTGGCTGGTATCAGAGCTACCCCCATGCTGCATATACGGGGCCCAGCTGTGCTCAGATCGACATATATCGACTCAAGAACATCGCCTGTAGGTCCTATATAGCTGTGGGTTGCAGCTGGCTGGTATCACAGCTACCCCCATGCTGTATATACGTGGCCCAGCTGTGCTCAGATCGACATATATCGACTCAAGAGCATCCCCTGTAGGTCCTATATGGCCGTGGATTGCATATGGCTGGTATCAGAGCTACCCCCATGCTGTATATACGGCGCCCAGCTGTGCTCACATCGACATATATCCACTGTAGGTCCTATATGGCCGTAGGTTGCATCTGGCTGGTATCAGAGCTACCCCAATGCTGCATATACGGGGCCCAGCTGTGCTCAGATCGACATATATCGACTCAAGAACATCGCCTGTAGCTCCTATATAGCCGTGGGTTGCAGCTGGCTGGTATCACAGCTACCCCCATGCTGTATATACGGCGCCCAGCTGTGCTCACATCGACATATATCCACTGTAGGTCCTATATGGCCGTAGGTTGCATCTGGCTGGTATCAGAGCTACCCCCATGCTGCATATACGGGGCCCAGCTGTGCTCAGATCGACATATATCGACTCAAGAACATCGCCTGTAGCTCCTATATAGCCGTGGGTTGCAGCTGGCTGGTATCACAGCTACCCCCATGCTGTATATACGTGGCCCAGCTGTGCTCAGATCGACATATATCCACTCAAGAACATCGCCTGTAGGTCCTATATGGCCGTGGGTTGCATCTGGCTGGTATTAGAGCTACCCCCATGCTGTATATACGGCGCCCAGCTGTGCTCACATCGACATATATCCACTGTAGGTCCTATATGGCCGTGGATTGCATCTGGCTGGTATCAGAGCTACCCCCATGCTGCATATACGTGGCCCAGCTGTGCTCAGATCGACATATATCGACTCAAGAACATCGCCTGTAGGTCCTATATGGCCGTGGGTTGCATCTGGCTGGTATTAGAGCTACCCCCATGCTGTATATACGGCGCCCAGCTGTGCTCAGATCGACATATATCCACTGTAGGTCCTATATAGCCGTGGGATGCATCTGGCTGGTAGCAGAGCTACCCCCATGCTGCATATACGGGGCCCAGCTGTGCTCAGATCGACATATATCGACTCAAGAACATCGCCTGTAGGTCCTATATAGCCGTGGGTTGCAGCTGGCTGGTATCACAGCTACCCCCATGCTGTATATACGTGGCCCAGCTGTGCTCAGATCGACATATATCGACTCAAGAGCATCGCCTGTAGGTCCTATATGGCCGTGGGTTGCATCTGGCTGGTATTAGATCTACCCCCATGCTGTATATACGGCGCCCAGCTGTGCTCAGATCGACATATATCCACTGTAGGTCCTATATGGCCGTGGGTTGCATCTGGCTGGTATCAGAGCTACCCCCATGCTGCATATACGGGGCCCAGCTGTGCTCAGATCGACATATATCGACTCAAGAACATCGCCTGTAGGTCCTATATAGCTGTGGGTTGCAGCTGGCTGGTATCACAGCTACCCCCATGCTGTATATACGTGGCCCAGCTATGCTCAGATCGACATATATCGACTCAAGAACATCGCCTGTAGGTCCTATATGGCCGTGGGTTGCATCTGGCTGGTATTAGAGCTACCCCCATGCTGTATATACGGCGCCCAGCTGTGCTCACATCGACATATATCCACTGTAGGTCCTATATGGCCGTGGGTTGCATCTGGCTGGTATCAGAGCTACCCCCATGCTGCATATACGGGGCCCAGCTGTGCTTAGATCGACATATATCGACTCAAGAACATCGCCTGTAGGTCCTATATAGCTGTGGGTTGCAGCTGGCTGGTATCACAGCTACCCCCATGCTGTATATACGTGGCCCAGCTGTGCTCAGATCGACATATATCGACTCAAGAACATCGCCTGTAGGTCCTATATAGCCGTGGGTTGCAGCTGGCTGGTATCACAGCTACCCCCATGCTGTATATACGTGGCCCAGCTGTGCTCAGATCGACATATATCGACTCAAGAACATCGCCTGTAGGTCCTATATGGCCGTGGGTTGCATCTGGCTGGTATTAGAGCTACCCCCATGCTGTATATACGGCGCCCAGCTGTGCTCAGATCGACATATATCCACTGTAGGTCCTATATAGCCGTGGGTTGCATCTGGCTGGTAGCAGAGCTACCCCCATGCTGCATATACGGGGCCCAGCTGTGCTCAGATCGACATATATCGACTCAAGAACATCGCCTGTAGGTCCTATATAGCTGTGGGTTGCAGCTGGCTGGTATCACAGCTACCCCCATGCTGTATATACGTGGCCCAGCTGTGCTCAGATCGACATATATCGACTCAAGAGCATCGCCTGTAGGTCCTATATGGCCGTGGGTTGCATCTGGCTGGTATTAGAGCTACCCCCATGCTGTATATACGGCGCCCAGCTGTGCTCAGATCGACATATATCCACTGTAGGTCCTATATGGCCGTGGGTTGCATCTGGCTGGTATCAGAGCTACCCCCATGCTGCATATACGGGGCCCAGCTGTGCTCAGATCGACATATATCGACTCAAGAACATCGCCTGTAGGTCCTATATAGCTGTGGGTTGCAGCTGGCTGGTATCACAGCTACCCCCATGCTGTATATACGTGGCCCAGCTGTGCTCAGATCGACATATATCGACTCAAGAGCATCCCCTGTAGGTCCTATATGGCCGTGGATTGCATATGGCTGGTATCAGAGCTACCCCCATGCTGTATATACGGCGCCCAGCTGTGCTCACATCGACATATATCCACTGTAGGTCCTATATGGCCGTAGGTTGCATCTGGCTGGTATCAGAGCTACCCCAATGCTGCATATACGGGGCCCAGCTGTGCTCAGATCGACATATATCGACTCAAGAACATCGCCTGTAGCTCCTATATAGCCGTGGGTTGCAGCTGGCTGGTATCACAGCTACCCCCATGCTGTATATACGGCGCCCAGCTGTGCTCACATCGACATATATCCACTGTAGGTCCTATATGGCCGTAGGTTGCATCTGGCTGGTATCAGAGCTACCCCCATGCTGCATATACGGGGCCCAGCTGTGCTCAGATCGACATATATCGACTCAAGAACATCGCCTGTAGCTCCTATATAGCCGTGGGTTGCAGCTGGCTGGTATCACAGCTACCCCCATGCTGTATATACGTGGCCCAGCTGTGCTCAGATCGACATATATCCACTCAAGAACATCGCCTGTAGGTCCTATATGGCCGTGGGTTGCATCTGGCTGGTATTAGAGCTACCCCCATGCTGTATATACGGCGCCCAGCTGTGCTCACATCGACATATATCCACTGTAGGTCCTATATGGCCGTGGATTGCATCTGGCTGGTATCAGAGCTACCCCCATGCTGCATATACGTGGCCCAGCTGTGCTCAGATCGACATATATCGACTCAAGAACATCGCCTGTAGGTCCTATATGGCCGTGGGTTGCATCTGGCTGGTATTAGAGCTACCCCCATGCTGTATATACGGCGCCCAGCTGTGCTCAGATCGACATATATCCACTGTAGGTCCTATATAGCCGTGGGATGCATCTGGCTGGTAGCAGAGCTACCCCCATGCTGCATATACGGGGCCCAGCTGTGCTCAGATCGACATATATCGACTCAAGAACATCGCCTGTAGGTCCTATATAGCCGTGGGTTGCAGCTGGCTGGTATCACAGCTACCCCCATGCTGTATATACGTGGCCCAGCTGTGCTCAGATCGACATATATCGACTCAAGAGCATCGCCTGTAGGTCCTATATGGCCGTGGGTTGCATCTGGCTGGTATTAGATCTACCCCCATGCTGTATATACGGCGCCCAGCTGTGCTCAGATCGACATATATCCACTGTAGGTCCTATATGGCCGTGGGTTGCATCTGGCTGGTATCAGAGCTACCCCCATGCTGCATATACGGGGCCCAGCTGTGCTCAGATCGACATATATCGACTCAAGAACATCGCCTGTAGGTCCTATATAGCTGTGGGTTGCAGCTGGCTGGTATCACAGCTACCCCCATGCTGTATATACGTGGCCCAGCTATGCTCAGATCGACATATATCGACTCAAGAACATCGCCTGTAGGTCCTATATGGCCGTGGGTTGCATCTGGCTGGTATTAGAGCTACCCCCATGCTGTATATACGGCGCCCAGCTGTGCTCACATCGACATATATCCACTGTAGGTCCTATATGGCCGTGGGTTGCATCTGGCTGGTATCAGAGCTACCCCCATGCTGCATATACGGGGCCCAGCTGTGCTTAGATCGACATATATCGACTCAAGAACATCGCCTGTAGGTCCTATATAGCTGTGGGTTGCAGCTGGCTGGTATCACAGCTACCCCCATGCTGTATATACGTGGCCCAGCTGTGCTCAGATCGACATATATCGACTCAAGAGCATCGCCTGTAGGTCCTATATGGCCGTGGGTTGCATCTGGCTGGTATTAGAGCTACCCCCATGCTGTATATACGGCGCCCAGCTGTGCTCAGATCGACATATATCCACTGTAGGTCCTATATGGCCGTGGGTTGCATCTGGCTGGTATCAGAGCTACCCCCATGCTGCATATACGGGGCCCAGCTGTGCTCAGATCGACATATATCGACTCAAGAACATCGCCTGTAGGTCCTATATAGCTGTGGGTTGCAGCTGGCTGGTATCACAGCTACCCCCATGCTGTATATACGTGGCCCAGCTGTGCTCAGATCGACATATATCGACTCAAGAGCATCCCCTGTAGGTCCTATATGGCCGTGGATTGCATATGGCTGGTATCAGAGCTACCCCCATGCTGTATATACGGCGCCCAGCTGTGCTCACATCGACATATATCCACTGTAGGTCCTATATGGCCGTAGGTTGCATCTGGCTGGTATCAGAGCTACCCCAATGCTGCATATACGGGGCCCAGCTGTGCTCAGATCGACATATATCGACTCAAGAACATCGCCTGTAGCTCCTATATAGCCGTGGGTTGCAGCTGGCTGGTATCACAGCTACCCCCATGCTGTATATACGGCGCCCAGCTGTGCTCACATCGACATATATCCACTGTAGGTCCTATATGGCCGTAGGTTGCATCTGGCTGGTATCAGAGCTACCCCCATGCTGCATATACGGGGCCCAGCTGTGCTCAGATCGACATATATCGACTCAAGAACATCGCCTGTAGCTCCTATATAGCCGTGGGTTGCAGCTGGCTGGTATCACAGCTACCCCCATGCTGTATATACGTGGCCCAGCTGTGCTCAGATCGACATATATCCACTCAAGAACATCGCCTGTAGGTCCTATATGGCCGTGGGTTGCATCTGGCTGGTATTAGAGCTACCCCCATGCTGTATATACGGCGCCCAGCTGTGCTCACATCGACATATATCCACTGTAGGTCCTATATGGCCGTGGATTGCATCTGGCTGGTATCAGAGCTACCCCCATGCTGCATATACGGGGCCCAGCTGTGCTCAGATCGACATATATCGACTCAAGAACATCGCCTGTAGGTCCTATATAGCCGTGGGTTGCAGCTGGCTGGTATCACAGCTACCCCCATGCTGTATATACGTGGCCCAGCTGTGCTCAGATCGACATATATCGACTCAAGAACATCGCCTGTAGGTCCTATATGGCCGTGGGTTGCATCTGGCTGGTATTAGAGCTACCCCCATGCTGTATATACGGCGCCCAGCTGTGCTCAGATCGACATATATCCACTGTAGGTCCTATATAGCCGTGGGTTGCATCTGGCTGGTAGCAGAGCTACCCCCATGCTGCATATACGGGGCCCAGCTGTGCTCAGATCGACATATATCGACTCAAGAACATCGCCTGTAGGTCCTATATAGCCGTGGGTTGCAGCTGGCTGGTATCACAGCTACCCCCATGCTGTATATACGTGGCCCAGCTGTGCTCAGATCGACATATATCGACTCAAGAGCATCGCCTGTAGGTCCTATATGGCCGTGGGTTGCATCTGGCTGGTATTAGATCTACCCCCATGCTGTATATACGGCGCCCAGCTGTGCTCAGATCGACATATATCCACTGTAGGTCCTATATGGCCGTGGGTTGCATCTGGCTGGTATCAGAGCTACCCCCATGCTGCATATACGGGGCCCAGCTGTGCTCAGATCGACATATATCGACTCAAGAACATCGCCTGTAGGTCCTATATAGCTGTGGGTTGCAGCTGGCTGGTATCACAGCTACCCCCATGCTGTATATACGTGGCCCAGCTGTGCTCAGATCGACATATATCGATTCAAGAACATCGCCTGTAGGTCCTATATGGCCGTGGGTTGCATCTGGCTGGTATTAGAGCTACCCCCATGCTGTATATACGGCGCCCAGCTGTGCTCACATCGACATATATCCACTGTAGGTCCTATATGGCCGTGGGTTGCATCTGGCTGGTATCAGAGCTACCCCCATGCTGCATATACGGGGCCCAGCTGTGCTCAGATCGACATATATCGACTCAAGAACATCGCCTGTAGGTCCTATATAGCTGTGGGTTGCAGCTGGCTGGTATCACAGCTACCCCCATGCTGTATATACGTGGCCCAGCTGTGCTCAGATCGACATATATCGACTCAAGAGCATCGCCTGTAGGTCCTATATGGCCGTGGGTTGCATCTGGCTGGTATTAGAGCTACCCCCATGCTGTATATACGGCGCCCAGCTGTGCTCAGATCGACATATATCCACTGTAGGTCCTATATGGCCGTGGGTTGCATCTGGCTGGTATCAGAGCTACCCCCATGCTGCATATACAGGGCCCAGCTGTGCTCAGATCGACATATATCGACTCAAGAACATCGCCTGTAGGTCCTATATAGCTGTGGGTTGCAGCTGGCTGGTATCACAGCTACCCCCATGCTGTATATACGTGGCCCAGCTGTGCTCAGATCGACATATATCGACTCAAGAGCATCCCCTGTAGGTCCTATATGGCCGTGGATTGCATATGGCTGGTATCAGAGCTACCCCCATGCTGTATATACGGCGCCCAGCTGTGCTCACATCGACATATATCCACCGTAGGTCCTATATGGCCGTAGGTTGCATCTGGCTGGTATCAGAGCTACCCCAATGCTGCATATACGGGGCCCAGCTGTGCTCAGATCGACATATATCGACTCAAGAACATCGCCTGTAGCTCCTATATAGCCGTGGGTTGCAGCTGGCTGGTATCACAGCTACCCCCATGCTGTATATACGGCGCCCAGCTGTGCTCACATCGACATATATCCACTGTAGGTCCTATATGGCCGTAGGTTGCATCTGGCTGGTATCAGAGCTACCCCCATGCTGCATATACGGGGCCCAGCTGTGCTCAGATCGACATATATCGACTGAAGAACATCGCCTGTAGCTCCTATATAGCCGTGGGTTGCAGCTGGCTGGTATCACAGCTACCCCCATGCTGTATATACGTGGCCCAGCTGTGCTCAGATCGACATATATCCACTCAAGAACATCGCCTGTAGGTCCTATATGGCCGTGGGTTGCATCTGGCTGGTATTAGAGCTACCCCCATGCTGTATATACGGCGCCCAGCTGTGCTCACATCGACATATATCCACTGTAGGTCCTATATGGCCGTGGATTGCATCTGGCTGGTATCAGAGCTACCCCCATGCTGCATATACGGGGCCCAGCTGTGCTCAGATCGACATATATCGACTCAAGAACATCGCCTGTAGGTCCTATATAGCCGTGGGTTGCAGCTGGCTGGTATCACAGCTACCCCCATGCTGTATATACGTGGCCCAGCTGTGCTCAGATCGACATATATCGACTCAAGAACATCGCCTGTAGGTCCTATATGGCCGTGGGTTGCATCTGGCTGGTATTAGAGCTACCCCCATGCTGTATATACGGCGCCCAGCTGTGCTCAGATCGACATATATCCACTGTAGGTCCTATATAGCCGTGGGTTGCATCTGGCTGGTAGCAGAGCTACCCCAATGCTGCATATACGGGGCCCAGCTGTGCTCAGATCGACATATATCGACTCAAGAACATCGCCTGTAGGTCCTATATAGCCGTGGGTTGCAGCTGGCTGGTATCACAGCTACCCCCATGCTGTATATACGTGGCCCAGCTGTGCTCAGATCGACATATATCGACTCAAGAGCATCGCCTGTAGGTCCTATATGGCCGTGGGTTGCATCTGGCTGGTATTAGATCTACCCCCATGCTGTATATACGGCGCCCAGCTGTGCTCAGATCGACATATATCCACTGTAGGTCCTATATGGCCGTGGGTTGCATCTGGCTGGTATCAGAGCTACCCCCATGCTGCATATACGGGGCCCAGTTGTGCTCAGATCGACATATATCGACTCAAGAACATCGCCTGTAGGTCCTATATAGCTGTGGGTTGCAGCTGGCTGGTATCACAGCTACCCCCATGCTGTATATACGTGGCCCAGCTGTGCTCAAATCGACATATATCGACTCAAGAACATCGCCTGTAGGTCCTATATGGCCGTGGGTTGCATCTGGCTGGTATTAGAGCTACCCCCATGCTGTATATACGGCGCCCAGCTGTGCTCACATCGACATATATCCACTGTAGGTCCTATATGGCCGTGGGTTGCATCTGGCTGGTATCAGAGCTACCCCCATGCTGCATATACGGGGCCCAGCTGTGCTCAGATCGACATATATCGACTCAAGAACATCGCCTGTAGGTCCTATATAGCTGTGGGTTGCAGCTGGCTGGTATCACAGCTACCCCCATGCTGTATATACGTGGCCCAGCTGTGCTCAGATCGACATATATCGACTCAAGAGCATCGCCTGTAGGTCCTATATGGCCGTGGGTTGCATCTGGCTGGTATTAGAGCTACCCCCATGCTGTATATACGGCGCCCAGCTGTGCTCAGATCGACATATATCCACTGCAGGTCCTATATGGCCGTGGGTTGCATCTGGCTGGTATCAGAGCTACCCCCATGCTGCATATACGGGGCCCAGCTGTGCTCAGATCGACATATATCGACTCAAGAACATCGCCTGTAGGTCCTATATAGCTGTGGGTTGCAGCTGGCTGGTATCACAGCTACCCCCATGCTGTATATACGTGGCCCAGCTGTGCTCAGATCGACATATATCGACTCAAGAGCATCCCCTGTAGGTCCTATATGGCCGTGGATTGCATATGGCTGGTATCAGAGCTACCCCCATGCTGTATATACGGCGCCCAGCTGTGCTCACATCGACATATATCCACTGTAGGTCCTATATGGCCGTAGGTTGCATCTGGCTGGTATCAGAGCTACCCCAATGCTGCATATACGGGGCCCAGCTGTGCTCAGATCGACATATATCGACTCAAGAACATCGCCTGTAGCTCCTATATAGCCGTGGGTTGCAGCTGGCTGGTATCACAGCTACCCCCATGCTGTATATACGGCGCCCAGCTGTGCTCACATCGACATATATCGACTGTAGGTCCTATATGGCCGTAGGTTGCATCTGGCTGGTATCAGAGCTACCCCCATGCTGCATATACGGGGCCCAGCTGTGCTCAGATCGACATATATCGACTCAAGAACATCGCCTGTAGCTCCTATATAGCCGTGGGTTGCAGCTGGCTGGTATCACAGCTACCCCCATGCTGTATATACGTGGCCCAGCTGTGCTCAGATCGACATATATCCACTCAAGAACATCGCCTGTAGGTCCTATATGGCCGTGGGTTGCATCTGGCTGGTATTAGAGCTACCCCCATGCTGTATATACGGCGCCCAGCTGTGCTCACATCGACATATATCCACTGTAGGTCCTATATGGCCGTGGATTGCATCTGGCTGGTATCAGAGCTACCCCCATGCTGCATATACGGGGCCCAGCTGTGCTCAGATCGACATATATCGACTCAAGAACATCGCCTGTAGGTCCTATATAGCCGTGGGTTGCAGCTGGCTGGTATCACAGCTACCCCCATGCTGTATATACGTGGCCCAGCTGTGCTCAGATCGACATATATCGACTCAAGAACATCGCCTGTAGGTCTTATATGGCCGTGGGTTGCATCTGGCTGGTATTAGAGCTACCCCCATGCTGTATATACGGCGCCCAGCTGTGCTCAGATCGACATATATCCACTGTAGGTCCTATATAGCCGTGGGTTGCATCTGGCTGGTAGCAGAGCTACCCCCATGCTGCATATACGGGGCCCAGCTGTGCTCAGATCGACATATATCGACTCAAGAACATCGCCTGTAGGTCCTATATAGCCGTGGGTTGCAGCTGGCTGGTATCACAGCTACCCCCATGCTGTATATACGTGGCCCAGCTGTGCTCAGATCGACATATATCGACTCAAGAGCATCGCCTGTAGGTCCTATATGGCCGTGGGTTGCATCTGGCTGGTATTAGATCTACCCCCATGCTGTATATACGGCGCCCAGCTGTGCTCAGATCGACATATATCCACTGTAGGTCCTATATGGCCGTGGGTTGCATCTGGCTGGTATCAGAGCTACCCCCATGCTGCATATACGGGGCCCAGCTGTGCTCAGATCGACATATATCGACTCAAGAACATCGCCTGTAGGTCCTATATAGCTGTGGGTTGCAGCTGGCTGGTATCACAGCTACCCCCATGCTGTATATACGTGGCCCAGCTGTGCTCAGATCGACATATATCGACTCAAGAGCATCCCCTGTAGGTCCTATATGGCCGTGGATTGCATATGGCTGGTATCAGAGCTACCCCCATGCTGTATATACGGCGCCCAGCTGTGCTCACATCGACATATATCCACTGTAGGTCCTATATGGCCGTAGGTTGCATCTGGCTGGTATCAGAGCTACCCCCATGGTGCATATACGGGGCCCAGCTGTGCTCAGATCGACATATATCGACTCAAGAACATCGCCTGTAGCTCCTATATAGCCGTGGGTTGCAGCTGGCTGGTATCACAGCTACCCCCATGCTGTATATACGGCGCCCAGCTGTGCTCACATCGACATATATCCACTGTAGGTCCTATATGGCCGTAGGTTGCATCTGGCTGGTATCAGAGCTACCCCCATGCTGTATATACGGCGCCCAGCTGTGCTCAGATCGACATATATCCACTGTAGGTCCTATATAGCCGTGGGTTGCATCTGGCTGGTAGCAGAGCTACCCCCATGCTGCATATACGGGGCCCAGCTGTGCTCAGATCGACATATATCGACTCAAGAACATCGCCTGTAGCTCCTATATAGCCGTGGGTTGCAGCTGGCTGGTATCACAGCTACCCCCATGCTGTATATACGTGGCCCAGCTGTGCTCAGATCGATATATATCCTATATGCAACCCATCTGGCTGGTATCAGAGCTACCCCCATGCTGCATATACGGGGCCCAGCTGTGCTCAGATCGACATATATCGACTCAAGAACATCGCCTGTAGGTCCTATATAGCTGTGGGTTGCAGCTGGCTGGTATCACAGCTACCCCCATGCTGTATATACGTGGCCCAGCTGTGCTCAGATCGACATATATCGACTCAAGAGCATCGCCTGTAGGTCCTATATGGCCGTGGGTTGCATCTGGCTGGTATTAGAGCTACCCCCATGCTGTATATACGGCGCCCAGCTGTGCTCAGATCGACATATATCCACTGTAGGTCCTATATGGCCGTGGGTTGCATCTGGCTGGTATCAGAGCTACCCCCATGCTGCATATACGGGGCCCAGCTGTGCTCAGATCGACATATATCGACTCAAGAACATCGCCTGTAGGTCCTATATAGCTGTGGGTTGCAGCTGGCTGGTATCACAGCTACCCCCATGCTGTATATACGTGGCCCAGCTGTGCTCAGATCGACATATATCGACTCAAGAGCATCCCCTGTAGGTCCTATATGGCCGTGGATTGCATATGGCTGGTATCAGAGCTACCCCCATGCTGTATATACGGCGCCCAGCTGTGCTCACATCGACATATATCCACTGTAGGTCCTATATGGCCGTAGGTTGCATCTGGCTGGTATCAGAGCTACCCCAATGCTGCATATACGGGGCCCAGCTGTGCTCAGATCGACATATATCGACTCAAGAACATCGCCTGTAGCTCCTATATAGCCGTGGGTTGCAGCTGGCTGGTATCACAGCTACCCCCATGCTGTATATACGGCGCCCAGCTGTGCTCACATCGACATATATCCACTGTAGGTCCTATATGGCCGTAGGTTGCATCTGGCTTGTATCAGAGCTACCCCCATGCTGCATATACGGGGCCCAGCTGTGCTCAGATCGACATATATCGACTCAAGAACATCGCCTGTAGCTCCTATATAGCCGTGGGTTGCAGCTGGCTGGTATCACAGCTACCCCCATGCTGTATATACGTGGCCCAGCTGTGCTCAGATCGACATATATCCACTCAAGAACATCGCCTGTAGGTCCTATATGGCCGTGGGTTGCATCTGGCTGGTATTAGAGCTACCCCCATGCTGTATATACGGCGCCCAGCTGTGCTCACATCGACATATATCCACTGTAGGTCCTATATGGCTGTGGATTGCATCTGGCTGGTATCAGAGCTACCCCCATGCTGCATATACGGGGCCCAGCTGTGCTCAGATCGACATATATCGACTCAAGAACATCGCCTGTAGGTCCTATATAGCCGTGGGTTGCAGCTGGCTGGTATCACAGCTACCCCCATGCTGTATATACGTGGCCCAGCTGTGCTCAGATCGACATATATCGACTCAAGAACATCGCCTGTAGGTCCTATATGGCCGTGGGTTGCATCTGGCTGGTATTAGAGCTACCCCCATGCTGTATATACGGCGCCCAGCTGTGCTCAGATCGACATATATCCACTGTAGGTCCTATATAGCCGTGGGTTGCATCTGGCTGGTAGCAGAGCTACCCCCATGCTGCATATACGGGGCCCAGCTGTGCTCAGATCGACATATATCGACTCAAGAACATCGCCTGTAGGTCCTATATAGCCGTGGGTTGCAGCTGGCTGGTATCACAGCTACCCCCATGCTGTATATACGTGGCCCAGCTGTGCTCAGATCGACATATATCGACTCAAGAGCATCGCCTGTAGGTCCTATATGGCCGTGGGTTGCATCTGGCTGGTATTAGATCTACCCCCATGCTGTATATACGGCGCCCAGCTGTGCTCAGATCGACATATATCCACTGTAGGTCCTATATGGCCGTGGGTTGCATCTGGCTGGTATCAGAGCTACCCCCATGCTGCATATACGGGGCCCAGCTGTGCTCAGATCGACATATATCGACTCAAGAACATCGCCTGTAGGTCCTATATAGCTGTGGGTTGCAGCTGGCTGGTATCACAGCTACCCCCATGCTGTATATACGTGGCCCAGCTGTGCTCAGATCGACATATATCGACTCAAGAACATCGCCTGTAGGTCCTATATGGCCGTGGGTTGCATCTGGCTGGTATTAGAGCTACCCCCATGCTGTATATACGGCGCCCAGCTGTGCTCACATCGACATATATCCACTGTAGGTCCTATATGGCCGTGGGTTGCATCTGGCTGGTATCAGAGCTACCCCCATGCTGCATATACGGGGCCCAGCTGTGCTCAGATCGACATATATCGACTCAAGAACATCGCCTGTAGGTCCTATATAGCTGTGGGTTGCAGCTGGCTGGTATCACAGCTACCCCCATGCTGTATATACGTGGCCCAGCTGTGCTCAGATCGACATATATCGACTCAAGAGCATCGCCTGTAGGTCCTATATGGCCGTGGGTTGCATCTGGCTGGTATTAGAGCTACCCCCATGCTGTATATACGGCGCCCAGCTGTGCTCAGATCGACATATATCCACTGTAGGTCCTATATGGCCGTGGGTTGCATCTGGCTGGTATCAGAGCTACCCCCATGCTGCATATACGGGGCCCAGCTGTGCTCAGATCGACATATATCGACTCAAGAACATCGCCTGTAGGTCCTATATAGCTGTGGGTTGCAGCTGGCTGGTATCACAGCTACCCCCATGCTGTATATACGTGGCCCAGCTGTGCTCAGATCGACATATATCGACTCAAGAGCATCCCCTGTAGGTCCTATATGGCCGTGGATTGCATATGGCTGGTATCAGAGCTACCCCCATGCTGTATATACGGCGCCCAGCTGTGCTCACATCGACATATATCCACTGTAGGTCCTATATGGCCGTAGGTTGCATCTGGCTGGTATCAGAGCTACCCCAATGCTGCATATACGGGGCCCAGCTGTGCTCAGATCGACATATATCGACTCAAGAACATCGCCTGTAGCTCCTATATAGCCGTGGGTTGCAGCTGGCTGGTATCACAGCTACCCCCATGCTGTATATACGGCGCCCAGCTGTGCTCACATCGACATATATCCACTGTAGGTCCTATATGGCCGTAGGTTGCATCTGGCTGGTATCAGAGCTACCCCCATGCTGCATATACGGGGCCCAGCTGTGCTCAGATCGACATATATCGACTCAAGAACATCGCCTGTAGCTCCTATATAGCCGTGGGTTGCAGCTGGCTGGTATCACAGCTACCCCCATGCTGTATATACGTGGCCCAGCTGTGCTCAGATCGACATATATCCACTCAAGAACATCGCCTGTAGGTCCTATATGGCCGTGGGTTGCATCTGGCTGGTATTAGAGCTACCCCCATGCTGTATATACGGCGCCCAGCTGTGCTCACATCGACATATATCCACTGTAGGTCCTACATGGCCGTGGATTGCATCTGGCTGGTATCAGAGCTACCCCCATGCTGCATATACGGGGCCCAGCTGTGCTCAGATCGACATATATCGACTCAAGAACATCGCCTGTAGGTCCTATATAGCCGTGGGTTGCAGCTGGCTGGTATCACAGCTACCCCCATGCTGTATATACGTGGCCCAGCTGTGCTCAGATCGACATATATCGACTCAAGAACATCGCCTGTAGGTCCTATATGGCCGTGGGTTGCATCTGGCTGGTATTAGAGCTACCCCCATGCTGTATATACGGCGCCCAGCTGTGCTCAGATCGACATATATCCACTGTAGGTCCTATATAGCCGTGGGTTGCATCTGGCTGGTAGCAGAGCTACCCCCATGCTGCATATACGGGGCCCAGCTGTGCTCAGATCGACTTATATCGACTCAAGAACATAGCCTGTAGGTCCTATATAGCCGTGGGTTGCAGCTGGCTGGTATCACAGCTACCCCCATGCTGTATATACGTGGCCCAGCTGTGCTCAGATCGACATATATCGACTCAAGAGCATCGCCTGTAGGTCCTATATGGCCGTGGGTTGCATCTGGCTGGTATTAGATCTACCCCCATGCTGTATATACGGCGCCCAGCTGTGCTCAGATCGACATATATCCACTGTAGGTCCTATATGGCCGTGGGTTGCATCTGGCTGGTATCAGAGCTACCCCCATGCTGCATATACGGGGCCCAGCTGTGCTCAGATCGACATATATCGACTCAAGAACATCGCCTGTAGGTCCTATATAGCTGTGGGTTGCAGCTGGCTGGTATCACAGCTACCCCCATGCTGTATATACGTGGCCCAGCTGTGCTCAGATCGACATATATCGACTCAAGAACATCGCCTGTAGGTCCTATATGGCCGTGGGTTGCATCTGGCTGGTATTAGAGCTACCCCCATGCTGTATATACGGCGCCCAGCTGTGCTCACATCGACATATATCCACTGTAGGTCCTATATGGCCGTGGGTTGCATCTGGCTGGTATCAGAGCTACCCCCATGCTGCATATACGGGGCCCAGCTGTGCTCAGATCGACATATATCGACTCAAGAACATCGCCTGTAGGTCCTATATAGCTGTGGGTTGCAGCTGGCTGGTATCACAGCTACCCCCATGCTGTATATACGTGGCCCAGCTGTGCTCAGATCGACATATATCGACTCAAGAGCATCGCCTGTAGGTCCTATATGGCCGTGGGTTGCATCTGGCTGGTATTAGAGCTACCCCCATGCTGTATATACGGCGCCCAGCTGTGCTCAGATCGACATATATCCACTGTAGGTCCTATATGGCCGTGGGTTGCATCTGGCTGGTATCAGAGCTACCCCCATGCTGCATATACGGGGCCCAGCTGTGCTCAGATCGACATATATCGACTCAAGAACATCGCCTGTAGGTCCTATATAGCTGTGGGTTGCAGCTGGCTGGTATCACATCTACCCCCATGCTGTATATACGTGGCCCAGCTGTGCTCAGATCGACATATATCGACTCAAGAGCATCCCCTGTAGGTCCTATATGGCCGTGGGTTGCAGCTGGCTGGTATCAGAGCTACCCCCATGCTGCATATACGGGGCCCAGCTGTGCTCAGATCGACATATATCGACTCAAGAACATCGCCTGTAGCTCCTATATAGCCGTGGGTTGCAGCTGGCTGGTATCACAGCTACCCCCATGCTGTATATACGTGGCCCAGCTGTGCTCAGATCGACATATATCCACTCAAGAACATCGCCTGTAGGTCCTATATGGCCGTGGGTTGCATCTGGCTGGTATTAGAGCTACCCCCATGCTGTATATACGGCGCCCAGCTGTGCTCACATCGACATATATCCACTGTAGGTCCTATATGGCCGTGGATTGCATCTGGCTGGTATCAGAGCTACCCCCATGCTGCATATACGGGGCCCAGCTGTGCTCAGATCGACATATATCGACTCAAGAACATCGCCTGTAGGTCCTATATGGCCGTGGGTTGTATCTGGCTGGTATTAGAGCTACCCCCATGCTGTATATACGTGGCCCAGCTGTGCTCAGATCGACATATATCGACTCAAGAACATCGCCTGTAGGTCCTATATGGCCGTGGGTTGCATCTGGCTGGTATTAGAGCTACCCCCATGCTGTATATACGGCGCCCAGCTGTGCTCAGATCGACATATATCCACTGTAGGTCCTATATAGCCGTGGGTTGCATCTGGCTGGTAGCAGAGCTACCCCCATGCTGCATATACGGGGCCCAGCTGTGCTCAGATCGACATATATCGACTCAAGAACATCGCCTGTAGGTCCTATATAGCCGTGGGTTGCAGCTGGCTGGTATCACAGCTACCCCCATGCTGTATATACGTGGCCCAGCTGTGCTCAGATCGACATATATCGACTCAAGAGCATCGCCTGTAGGTCCTATATGGCCGTGGGTTGCATCTGGCTGGTATTAGATCTACCCCCATGCTGTATATACGGCGCCCAGCTGTGCTCAGATCGACATATATCCACTGTAGGTCCTATATGGCCGTGGGTTGCATCTGGCTGGTATCAGAGCTACCCCCATGCTGCATATACGGGGCCCAGCTGTGCTCAGATCGACATATATCGACTCAAGAACATCGCCTGTAGGTCCTATATAGCCGTGGGTTGCAGCTGGCTGGTATCACAGCTACCCCCATGCTGTATATACGTGGCCCAGCTGTGCTCAGATCGACATATATCGACTCAAGAGCATCGCCTGTAGGTCCTATATGGCCGTGGGTTGCATCTGGCTGGTATTAGATCTACCCCCATGCTGTATATACGGCGCCCAGCTGTGCTCATATCGACATATATCCACTGTAGGTCCTATATGGCCGTGGGTTGCATCTGGCTGGTATCAGAGCTACCCCCATGCTGCATATACGGGGCCCAGCTCTGCTCAGATCGACATATATCGACTCAAGAACATCGCCTGTAGGTCCTATATAGCTGTGGGTTGCAGCTGGCTGGTATCACAGCTACCCCCATGCTGTATATACGTGGCCCAGCTGTGCTCAGATCGACATATATCGACTCAAGAACATCGCCTGTAGGTCCTATATGGCCGTGGGTTGCATCTGGCTGGTATTAGAGCTACCCCCATGCTGTATATACGGCGCCCAGCTGTGCTCACATCGACATATATCCACTGTAGGTCCTATATGGCCGTGGGTTGCATCTGGCTGGTATCAGAGCTACCCCCATGCTGCATATACGGGGCCCAGCTGTGCTCAGATCGACATATATCGACTCAAGAACATCGCCTGTAGGTCCTATATAGCTGTGGGTTGCAGCTGGCTGGTATCACAGCTACCCCCATGCTGTATATACGTGGCCCAGCTGTGCTCAGATCGACATATATCGACTCAAGAGCATCGCCTGTAGGTCCTATATGGCCGTGGGTTGCATCTGGCTGGTATTAGAGCTACCCCCATGCTGTATATACGGCGCCCAGCTGTGCTCAGATCGACATATATCCACTGTAGGTCCTATATGGCCGTGGGTTGCATCTGGCTGGTATCAGAGCTACCCCTATGCTGCATATACGGGGCCCATCTGTGCTCAGATCGACATATATCGACTCAAGAACATCGCCTGTAGGTCCTATATAGCTGTGGGTTGCAGCTGGCTGGTATCACAGCTACCCCCATGCTGTATATACGTGGCCCAGCTGTGCTCAGATCGACATATATCGACTCAAGAGCATCCCCTGTAGGTCCTATATGGCCGTGGATTGCATATGGCTGGTATCAGAGCTACCCCCATGCTGTATATACGGCGCCCAGCTGTGCTCACATCGACATATATCCACTGTAGGTCCTATATGGCCGTAGGTTGCATCTGGCTGGTATCAGAGCTACCCCAATGCTGCATATACGGGGCCCAGCTGTGCTCAGATCGACATATATCGACTCAAGAACATCGCCTGTAGCTCCTATATAGCCGTGGGTTGCAGCTGGCTGGTATCACAGCTACCCCCATGCTGTATATACGGCGCCCAGCTGTGCTCACATCGACATATATCCACTGTAGGTCCTATATGGCCGTAGGTTGCATCTGGCTGGTATCAGAGCTACCCCCATGCTGCATATACGGGGCCCAGCTGTGCTCAGATCGACATATATCGACTCAAGAACATCGCCTGTAGCTCCTATATAGCCGTGGGTTGCAGCTGGCTGGTATCACAGCTACCCCCATGCTGTATATACGTGGCCCAGCTGTGCTCAGATCCACATATATCCACTCAAGAACATCGCCTGTAGGTCCTATATGGCCGTGGGTTGCATCTGGCTGGTATTAGAGCTACCCCCATGCTGTATATACGGCGCCCAGCTGTGCTCACATCGACATATATCCACTGTAGGTCCTATATGGCCGTGGATTGCATCTGGCTGGTATCAGAGCTACCCCCATGCTGCATATACGGGGCCCAGCTGTGCTCAGATCGACATATATCGACTCAAGAACATCGCCTGTAGGTCCTATATGGCCGTGGGTTGCATCTGGCTGGTATTAGAGCTACCCCCATGCTGTATATACGTGGCCCAGCTGTGCTCAGATCGACATATATCGACTCAAGAACATCGCCTGTAGGTCCTATATGGCCGTGGGTTGCATCTGGCTGGTATTAGAGCTACCCCCATGCTGTATATACGGCGCCCAGCTGTGCTCAGATCGACATATATCCACTGTAGGTCCTATATAGCCGTGGGTTGCATCTGGCTGGTAGCAGAGCTACCCCCATGCTGCATATACGGGGCCCAGCTGTGCTCAGATCGACATATATCGACTCAAGAACATCGCCTGTAGGTCCTATATAGCCGTGGGTTGCAGCTGGCTGGTATCACAGCTACCCCCATGCTGTATATACGTGGCCCAGCTGTGCTCAGATCGACATATATCGACTCAAGAGCATCGCCTGTAGGTCCTATATGGCCGTGGGTTGCATCTGGCTGGTATTAGATCTACCCCCATGCTGTATATACGGCGCCCAGCTGTGCTCAGATCGACATATATCCACTGTAGGTCCTATATGGCCGTGGGTTGCATCTGGCTGGTATCAGAGCTACCCCCATGCTGCATATACGGGGCCCAGCTGTGCTCAGATCGACATATATCGACTCAAGAACATCGCCTGTAGGTCCTATATAGCTGTGGGTTGCAGCTGGCTGGTATCACAGCTACCCCCATGCTGTATATACGTGGCCCAGCTGTGCTCAGATCGACATATATCGACTCAAGAACATCGCCTGTAGGTCCTATATGGCCGTGGGTTGCATCTGGCTGGTATTAGAGCTACCCCCATGCTGTATATACGGCGCCCAGCTGTGCTCACATCGACATATATCCACTGTAGGTCCTATATGGCCGTGGGTTGCATCTGGCTGGTATCAGAGCTACCCCCATGCTGCATATACGGGGCCCAGCTGTGCTCAGATCGACATATATCGACTCAAGAACATCGCCTGTAGGTCCTATATAGCTGTGGGTTGCAGCTGGCTGGTATCACAGCTACCCCCATGCTGTATATACGTGGCCCAGCTGTGCTCAGATCGACATATATCGACTCAAGAGCATCGCCTGTAGGTCCTATATGGCCGTGGGTTGCATCTGGCTGGTATTAGAGCTACCCCCATGCTGTATATACGGCGCCCAGCTGTGCTCAGATCGACATATATCCACTGTAGGTCCTATATGGCCGTGGGTTGCATCTGGCTGGTATCAGAGCTACCCCCATGCTGCATATACGGGGCCCAGCTGTGCTCAGATCGACATATATCGACTCAAGAACATCGCCTGTAGGTCCTATATAGCTGTGGGTTGCAGCTGGCTGGTATCACAGCTACCCCCATGCTGTATATACGTGGCCCAGCTGTGCTCAGATCGACATATATCGACTCAAGAGCATCCCCTGTAGGTCCTATATGGCCGTGGATTGCATATGGCTGGTATCAGAGCTACCCCCATGCTGTATATACGGCGCCCAGCTGTGCTCACATCGACATATATCCACTGTAGGTCCTATATGGCCGTAGGTTGCATCTGGCTGGTATCAGAGCTACCCCAATGCTGCATATACGGGGCCCAGCTGTGCTCAGATCGACATATATCGACTCAAGAACATCGCCTGTAGCTCCTATATAGCCGTGGGTTGCAGCTGGCTGGTATCACAGCTACCCCCATGCTGTATATACGGCGCCCAGCTGTGCTCACATCGACATATATCCACTGTAGGTCCTATATGGCCGTAGGTTGCATCTGGCTGGTATCAGAGCTACCCCCATGCTGCATATACGGGGCCCAGCTGTGCTCAGATCGACATATATCGACTCAAGAACATCGCCTGTAGCTCCTATATAGCCGTGGGTTGCAGCTGGCTGGTATCACAGCTACCCCCATGCTGTATATACGTGGCCCAGCTGTGCTCAGATCGACATATATCCACTCAAGAACATCGCCTGTAGGTCCTATATGGCCGTGGGTTGCATCTGGCTGGTATTAGAGCTACCCCCATGCTGTATATACGGCGCCCAGCTGTGCTCACATCGACATATATCCACTGTAGGTCCTATATGGCCGTGGATTGCATCTGGCTGGTATCAGAGCTACCCCCATGCTGCATATACGGGGCCCAGCTGTGCTCAGATCGACATATATCGACTCAAGAACATCGCCTGTAGGTCCTATATAGCCGTGGGTTGCAGCTGGCTGGTATCACAGCTACCCCCATGCTGTATATACGTGGCCCAGCTGTGCTCAGATCGACATATATCGACTCAAGAACATCGCCTGTAGGTCCTATATGGCCGTGGGTTGCATCTGGCTGGTATTAGAGCTACCCCCATGCTGTATATACGGCGCCCAGCTGTGCTCAGATCGACATATATCCACTGTAGGTCCTATATAGCCGTGGGTTGCATCTGGCTGGTAGCAGAGCTACCCCCATGCAGCATATACGGGGCCCAGCTGTGCTCAGATCGACATATATCGACTCAAGAACATCGCCTGTAGGTCCTATATAGCCGTGGGTTGCAGCTGGCTGGTATCACAGCTACCCCCATGCTGTATATACGTGGCCCAGCTGTGCTCAGATCGAAATATATCGACTCAAGAGCATCGCCTGTAGGTCCTATATGGCCGTGGGTTGCATCTGGCTGGTATTAGATCTACCCCCATGCTGTATATACGGCGCCCAGCTGTGCTCAGATCGACATATATCCACTGTAGGTCCTATATGGCCGTGGGTTGCATCTGGCTGGTATCAGAGCTACCCCCATGCTGCATATACGGGGCCCAGCTGTGCTCAGATCGACATATATCGACTCAAGAACATCGCCTGTAGGTCCTATATAGCTGTGGGTTGCAGCTGGCTGGTATCACAGCTACCCCCATGCTGTATATACGTGGCCCAGCTGTGCTCAGATCGACATATATCGACTCAAGAACATCGCCTGTAGGTCCTATATGGCCGTGGGTTGCATCTGGCTGGTATTAGAGCTACCCCCATGCTGTATATACGGCGCCCAGCTGTGCTCACATCGACATATATCCACTGTAGGTCCTATATGGCCGTGGGTTGCATCTGGCTGGTATCAGAGCTACCCCCATGCTGCATATACGGGGCCCAGCTGTGCTCAGATCGACATATATCGACTCAAGAACATCGCCTGTAGGTCCTATATAGCTGTGGGTTGCAGCTGGCTGGTATCACAGCTACCCCCATGCTGTATATATGTGGCCCAGCTGTGCTCAGATCGACATATATCGACTCAAGAGCATCGCCTGTAGGTCCTATATGGCCGTGGGTTGCATCTGGCTGGTATTAGAGCTACCCCCATGCTGTATATACGGCGCCCAGCTGTGCTCAGATCGACATATATCCACTGTAGGTCCTATATGGCCGTGGGTTACATCTGGCTGGTATCAGAGCTACCCCCATGCTGCATATACGGGGCCCAGCTGTGCTCAGATCGACATATATCGACTCAAGAACATCGCCTGTAGGTCCTATATAGCTGTGGGTTGCAGCTGGCTGGTATCACAGCTACCCCCATGCTGTATATACGTGGCCCAGCTGTGCTCAGATCGACATATATCGACTCAAGAGCATCCCCTGTAGGTCCTATATGGCCGTGGATTGCATATGGCTGGTATCAGAGCTACCCCCATGCTGTATATACGGCGCCCAGCTGTGCTCACATCGACATATATCCACTGTAGGTCCTATATGGCCGTAGGTTGCATCTGGCTGATATCAGAGCTACCCCAATGCTGCATATACGGGGCCCAGCTGTGCTCAGATCGACATATATCGACTCAAGAACATCGCCTGTAGCTCCTATATAGCCGTGGGTTGCAGCTGGCTGGTATCACAGCTACCCCCATGCTGTATATACGGCGCCCAGCTGTGCTCACATCGACATATATCCACTGTAGGTCCTATATGGCCGTAGGTTGCATCTGGCTGGTATCAGAGCTACCCCCATGCTGCATATACGGGGCCCAGCTGTGCTCAGATCGACATATATCGACTCAAGAACATCGCCTGTAGGTCCTATATAGCCGTGGGTTGCAGCTGGCTGGTATCACAGCTACCCCCATGCTGTATATACGTGGCCCAGCTGTGCTCAGATCGACCTATATCGACTCAAGAGCATCGCCTGTAGGTCCTATATGGCCGTGGGTTGCATCTGGCTGGTATTAGATCTACCCCCATGCTGTATATACGGCGCCCAGCTGTGCTCAGATCGACATATATCCACTGTAGGTCCTATATGGCCGTGGGTTGCATCTGGCTGGTATCAGAGCTACCCCCATGCTGTATATACGTGGCCCAGCTGTGCTCAGATCGACATATATCGACTCAAGAACATCGCCTGTAGGTCCTATATGGCCGTGGGTTGCATCTGGCTGGTATTAGAGCTACCCCCATGCTGTATATACGGCGCCCAGCTGTGCTCACATCGACATATATCCACTGTAGGTCCTATATGGCTGTGGGTTGCATCTGGCTGGTATCAGAGCTACCCCCATGCTGCATATACGGGGCCCAGCTGTGCTCAGATCGACATATATCGACTCAAGAACATCGCCTGTAGGTCCTATATAGCTGTGGGTTGCAGCTGGCTGGTATCACAGCTACCCCCATGCTGTATATACGTGGCCCAGCTGTGCTCAGATCGACATATATCGACTCAAGAGCATCGCCTGTAGGTCCTATATGGCCGTGGGTTGCATCTGGCTGGTATTAGAGCTACCCCCATGCTGTATATACGGCGCCCAGCTGTGCTCAGATCGACATATATCCACTGTAGGTCCTATATGGCCGTGGGTTGCATCTGGCTGGTATCAGAGCTACCCCCATGCTGCATATACGGGGCTCAGCTGTGCTCAGATCGACATATATCGACTCAAGAACATCGCCTGTAGGTCCTATATAGCTGTGGGTTGCAGCTGGCTGGTATCACAGCTACCCCCATGCTGTATATACGTGGCCCAGCTGTGCTCAGATCGACATATATCGACTCAAGAGCATCCCCTGTAGGTAATATATGGCCGTGGATTGCATATGGCTGGTATCAGAGCTACCCCCATGCTGTATATACGGCGCCCAGCTGTGCTCACATCGACATATATCCACTGTAGGTCCTATATGGCCGTAGGTTGCATCTGGCTGGTATCAGAGCTACCCCAATGCTGCATATACGGGGCCCAGCTGTGCTCAGATCGACATATATCGACTCAAGAACATCGCCTGTAGCTCCTATATAGCCGTGGGTTGCAGCTGGCTGGTATCACAGCTACCCCCATGCTGTATATACGGCGCCCAGCTGTGCTCACATCGACATATATCCACTGTAGGTCCTATATGGCCGTAGGTTGCATCTGGCTGGTATCAGAGCTACCCCCATGCTGCATATACGGGGCCCAGCTGTGCTCAGATCGACATATATCGACTCAAGAACATCGCCTGTAGCTCCTATATAGCCGTGGGTTGCAGCTGGCTGGTATCACAGCTACCCCCATGCTGTATATACGTGGCCCAGCTGTGCTCAGATCGACATATATCCACTCAAGAACATCGCCTGTAGGTCCTATATGGCCGTGGGTTGCATCTGGCTGGTATTAGAGCTACCCCCATGCTGTATATACGGCGCCCAGCTGTGCTCACATCGACATATATCCACTGTAGGTCCTATATGGCCGTGGATTGCATCTGGCTGGTATCAGAGCTACCCCCATGCTGCATATACGGGGCCCAGCTGTGCTCAGATCGACATATATCGACTCAAGAACATCGCCTGTAGGTCCTATATAGCCGTGGGTTGCAGCTGGCTGGTATCACAGCTACCCCCATGCTGTATATACGTGGCCCAGCTGTGCTCAGATCGACATATATCGACTCAAGAACATCGCCTGTAGGTCCTATATGGCCGTGGGTTGCATCTGGCTGGTATTAGAGCTACCCCCATGCTGTATATACGGCGCCCAGCTGTGCTCAGATCGACATATATCCACTGTAGGTCCTATATAGCCGTGGGTTGCATCTGGCTGGTAGCAGAGCTACCCCCATGCTGCATATACGGGGCCCAGCTGTGCTCAGATCGACATATATCGACTCAAGAACATCGCCTGTAGGTCCTATATAGCCGTGGGTTGCAGCTGGCTGGTATCACAGCTACCCCCATGCTGTATATACGTGGCCCAGCTGTGCTCAGATCGACATATATCGACTCAAGAGCATCGCCTGTAGGTCCTATATGGCCGTGGGTTGCATCTGGCTGGTATTAGATCTACCCCCATGCTGTATATACGGCGCCCAGCTGTGCTCAGATCGACATATATCCACTGTAGGTCCTATATGGCCGTGGGTTGCATCTGGCTGGTATCAGAGCTACCCCCATGCTGCATATACGGGGCCCAGCTGTGCTCAGATCGACATATATCGACTCAAGAACATCGCCTGTAGGTCCTATATAGCTGTGGGTTGCAGCTGGCTGGTATCGCAGCTACCCCCATGCTGTATATACGTGGCCCAGCTGTGCTCAGATCGACATATATCGACTCAAGAACATCGCCTGTAGGTCCTATATGGCCGTGGGTTGCATCTGGCTGGTATTAGAGCTACCCCCATGCTGTATATACGGCGCCCAGCTGTGCTCACATCGACATATATCCACTGTAGGTCCTATATGGCCGTGGGTTGCATATGGCTGGTATCAGAGCTACCCCCATGCTGCATATACGGGGCCCAGCTGTGCTCAGATCGACATATATCGACTCAAGAACATCGCCTGTAGGTCCTATATAGCTGTGGGTTGCAGCTGGCTGGTATCACAGCTACCCCCATGCTGTATATACGTGGCCCAGCTGTGCTCAGATCGACATATATCGACTCAAGAGCATCGCCTGTAGGTCCTATATGGCCGTGGGTTGCATCTGGCTGGTATTAGAGCTACCCCCATGCTGTATATACGGCGCCCAGCTGTGCTCAGATCGACATATATCCACTGTAGGTCCTATATGGCCGTGGGTTGCATCTGGCTGGTATCAGAGCTACCCCCATGCTGCATATACGGGGCCCAGCTGTGCTCAGATCGACATATATCGACTCAAGAACATCGCCTGTAGGTCCTATATAGCTGTGGATTGCAGCTGGCTGGTATCACAGCTACCCCCATGCTGTATATACGTGGCCCAGCTGTGCTCAGATCGACATATATCGACTCAAGAGCATCCCCTGTAGGTCCTATATGGCCGTGGATTGCATATGGCTGGTATCAGAGCTACCCCCATGCTGTATATACGGCGCCCAGCTGTGCTCACATCGACATATATCCACTGTAGGTCCTATATGGCCGTAGGTTGCATCTGGCTGGTATCAGAGCTACCCCAATGCTGCATATACGGGGCCCAGCTGTGCTCAGATCGACATATATCGACTCAAGAACATCGCCTGTAGCTCCTATATAGCCGTGGGTTGCAGCTGGCTGGTATCACAGCTACCCCCATGCTGTATATACGGCGCCCAGCTGTGCTCACATCGACATATATCCACTGTAGGTCCTATATGGCCGTAGGTTGCATCTGGCTGGTATCAGAGCTACCCCCATGCTGCATATACGGGGCCCAGCTGTGCTCAGATCGACATATATCGACTCAAGAACATCGCCTGTAGCTCCTATATAGCCGTGGGTTGCAGCTGGCTGGTATCACAGCTACCCCCATGCTGTATATACGTGGCCCAGCTGTGCTCAGATCGACATATATCCACTCAAGAACATCGCCTGTAGGTCCTATATGGCCGTGGGTTGCATCTGGCTGGTATTAGAGCTACCCCCATGCTGTATATACGGCGCCCAGCTGTGCTCACATCGACATATATCCACTGTAGGTCCTATATGGCCGTGGATTGCATCTGGCTGGTATCAGAGCTACCCCCATGCTGCATATACGGGGCCCAGCTGTGCTCAGATCGACATATATCGACTCAAGAACATCGCCTGTAGGTCCTATATAGCCGTGGGTTGCAGCTGGCTGGTATCACAGCTACCCCCATGCTGTATATACGTGGCCCAGCTGTGCTCAGATCGACATATATCGACTCAAGAACATCGCCTGTAGGTCCTATATGGCCGTGGGTTGCATCTGGCTGGTATTAGAGCTACCCCCATGCTGTATATACGGCGCCCAGCTGTGCTCAGATCGACATATATCCACTGTAGGTCCTATATAGCCGTGGGTTGCATCTGGCTGGTAGCAGAGCTACCCCCATGCTGCATATACGGGGCCCAGCTGTGCTCAGATCGACATATATCGACTCAAGAACATCGCCTGTAGGTCCTATATAGCCGTGGGTTGCAGCTGGCTGGTATCACAGCTACCCCCATGCTGTATATACGTGGCCCAGCTGTGCTCAGATCGACATATATCGACTCAAGAGCATCGCCTGTAGGTCCTATATGGCCGTGGGTTGCATCTGGCTGGTATTAGATCTACCCCCATGCTGTATATACGGCGCCCAGCTGTGCTCAGATCGACATATATCCACTGTAGGTCCTATATGGCCGTGGGTTGCATCTGGCTGGTATCAGAGCTACCCCCATGCTGCATATACGGGGCCCAGCTGTGCTCAGATCGACATATATCGACTCAAGAACATCGCCTGTAGGTCCTATATAGCTGTGGGTTGCAGCTGGCTGGTATCACAGCTACCCCCATGCTGTATATACGTGGCCCAGCTGTGCTCAGATCGACATATATCGACTCAAGAACATCGCCTGTAGGTCCTATATGGCCGTGGGTTGCATCTGGCTGGTATTAGAGCTACCCCCATGCTGTATATACGGCGCCCAGCTGTGCTCACATCGACATATATCCACTGTAGGTCCTATATGGCCGTGGGTTGCATCTGGCTGGTATCAGAGCTACCCCCATGCTGCATATACGGGGCCCAGCTGTGCTCAGATCGACATATATCGACTCAAGAACATCGCCTGTAGGTCCTATATAGCTGTGGGTTGCAGCTGGCTGGTATCACAGCTACCCCCATGCTGTATATACGTGGCCCAGCTGTGCTCAGATCGACATATATCGACTCAAGAGCATCGCCTGTAGGTCCTATATGGCCGTGGGTTGCATCTGGCTGGTATTAGAGCTACCCCCATGCTGTATATACGGCGCCCAGCTGTGCTCAGATCGACATATATCCACTGTAGGTCCTATATGGCCGTGGGTTGCATCTGGCTGGTATCAGAGCTACCCCCATGCTGCATATACGGGGCCCAGCTGTGCTCAGATCGACATATATCGACTCAAGAACATCGCCTGTAGGTCCTATATAGCTGTGGGTTGCAGCTGGCTGGTATCACAGCTACCCCCATGCTGTATATACGTGGCCCAGCTGTGCTCAGATCGACATATATCGACTCAAGAGCATCCCCTGTAGGTCCTATATGGCCGTGGATTGCATATGGCTGGTATCAGAGCTACCCCCATGCTGTATATACGGCGCCCAGCTGTGCTCACATCGACATATATCCACTGTAGGTCCTATATGGCCGTAGGTTGCATCTGGCTGGTATCAGAGCTACCCCAATGCTGCATATACGGGGCCCAGCTGTGCTCAGATCGACATATATCGACTCAGGAACATCGCCTGTAGCTCCTATATAGCCGTGGGTTGCAGCTGGCTGGTATCACAGCTACCCCCATGCTGTATATACGGCGCCCAGCTGTGCTCACATCGACATATATCCACTGTAGGTCCTATATGGCCGTAGGTTGCATCTGGCTGGTATCAGAGCTACCCCCATGCTGCATATACGGGGCCCAGCTGTGCTCAGATCGACATATATCGACTCAAGAACATCGCCTGTAGCTCCTATATAGCCGTGGGTTGCAGCTGGCTGGTATCACAGCTACCCCCATGCTGTATATACGTGGCCCAGCTGTGCTCAGATCGACATATATCCACTCAAGAACATCGCCTGTAGGTCCTATATGGCCGTGGGTTGCATCTGGCTGGTATTAGAGCTACCCCCATGCTGTATATACGGCGCCCAGCTGTGCTCACATTGACATATATCCACTGTAGGTCCTATATGGCCGTGGATTGCATCTGGCTGGTATCAGTGCTACCCCCATGCTGCATATACGGGGCCCAGCTGTGCTCAGATCGACATATATCGACTCAAGAACATCGCCTGTAGGTCCTATATAGCCGTGGGTTGCAGCTGGCTGGTATCACAGCTACCCCCATGCTGTATATACGTGGCCCAGCTGTGCTCAGATCGACATATATCGACTCAAGAACATCGCCTGTAGGTCCTATATGGCCGTGGGTTGCATCTGGCTGGTATTAGAGCTACCCCCATGCTGTATATACGGCGCCCAGCTGTGCTCAGATCGACATATATCCACTGTAGGTCCTATATAGCCGTGGGTTGCATCTGGCTGGTAGCAGAGCTACCCCCATGCTGCATATACGGGGCCCAGCTGTGCTCAGATCGACATATATCGACTCAAGAACATCGCCTGTAGGTCCTATATAGCCGTGGGTTGCAGCTGGCTGGTATCACAGCTACCCCCATGCTGTATATACGTGGCCCAGCTGTGCTCAGATCGACATATATCGACTCAAGAGCATCGCCTGTAGGTCCTATATGGCCGTGGGTTGCATCTGGCTGGTATTAGATCTACCCCCATGCTGTATATACGGCGCCCAGCTGTGCTCAGATCGACATATATCCACTGTAGGTCCTATATGGCCGTGGGTTGCATCTGGCTGGTATCAGAGCTACCCCCATGCTGCATATACGGGGCCCAGCTGTGCTCAGATCGACATATATCGACTCAAGAACATCGCCTGTAGGTCCTATATAGCTGTGGGTTGCAGCTGGCTGGTATCACAGCTACCCCCATGCTGTATATACGTGGCCCAGCTGTGCTCAGATCGACATATATCGACTCAAGAACATCGCCTGTAGGTCCTATATGGCCGTGGGTTGCATCTGGCTGGTATTAGAGCTACCCCCATGCTGTATATACGGCGCCCAGCTGTGCTCACATCGACATATATCCACTGTAGGTCCTATATGGCCGTGGGTTGCATCTGGCTGGTATCAGAGCTACCCCCATGCTGCATATACGGGGCCCAGCTGTGCTCAGATCGACATATATCGACTCAAGAACATCGCCTGTAGGTCCTATATAGCTGTGGGTTGCAGCTGGCTGGTATCACAGCTACCCCCATGCTGTATATACGTGGCCCAGCTGTGCTCAGATCGACATATATCGACTCAAGAGCATCGCCTGTAGGTCCTATATGGCCGTGGGTTGCATCTGGCTGGTATTAGAGCTACCCCCATGCTGTATATACGGCGCCCAGCTGTGCTCAGATCGACATATATCCACTGTAGGTCCTATATGGCCGTGGGTTGCATCTGGCTGGTATCAGAGCTACCCCCATGCTGCATATACGGGGCCCAGCTGTGCTCAGATCGACATATATCGACTCAAGAACATCGCCTGTAGGTCCTATATGGCTGTGGGTTGCAGCTGGCTGGTATCACAGCTACCCCCATGCTGTATATACGTGGCCCAGCTGTGCTCAGATCGACATATATCGACTCAAGAGCATCCCCTGTAGGTCCTATATGGCCGTGGATTGCATATGGCTGGTATCAGAGCTACCCCCATGCTGTATATACGGCGCCCAGCTGTGCTCACATCGACATATATCCACTGTAGGTCCTATATGGCCGTAGGTTGCATCTGGCTGGTATCAGAGCTACCCCAATGCTGCATATACGGGGCCCAGCTGTGCTCAGATCGACATATATCGACTCAAGAACATCGCCTGTAGCTCCTATATAGCCGTGGGTTGCAGCTGGCTGGTATCACAGCTACCCCCATGCTGTATATACGGCGCCCAGCTGTGCTCACATCGACATATATCCACTGTAGGTCCTATATGGCCGTAGGTTGCATCTGGCTGGTATCAGAGCTACCCCCATGCTGCATATACGGGGCCCAGCTGTGCTCAGATCGACATATATCGACTCAAGAACATCGCCTGTAGCTCCTATATAGCCGTGGGTTGCAGCTGGCTGGTATCACAGCTACCCCCATGCTGTATATACGTGGCCCAGCTGTGCTCAGATCGACATATATCCACTCAAGAACATCGCCTGTAGGTCCTATATGGCCGTGGGTTGCATCTGGCTGGTATTAGAGCTACCCCCATGCTGTATATACGGCGCCCAGCTGTGCTCACATCGACATATATCCACTGTAGGTCCTATATGGCCGTGGATTGCATCTGGCTGGTATCAGAGCTACCCCCATGCTGCATATACGGGGCCCAGCTGTGCTCAGATCGACATATATCGACTCAAGAACATCGCCTGTAGGTCCTATATAGCCGTGGGTTGCAGCTGGCTGGTATCACAGCTACCCCCATGCTGTATATACGTGGCCCAGCTGTGCTCAGATCGACATATATCGACTCAAGAACATCGCCTGTAGGTCCTATATGGCCGTGGGTTGCATCTGGCTGGTATTAGAGCTACCCCCATGCTGTATATACGGCGCCCAGCTGTGCTCAGATCGACATATATCCACTGTAGGTCCTATATAGCCGTGGGTTGCATCTGGCTGGTAGCAGAGCTACCCCCATGCTGCATATACGGGGCCCAGCTGTGCTCAGATCGACATATATCGACTCAAGAACATCGCCTGTAGGTCCTATATAGCCGTGGGTTGCAGCTGGCTGGTATCACAGCTACCCCCATGCTGTATATACGTGGCCCAGCTGTGCTCAGATCGACATA
Organism: Lordithon lunulatus; assembly: GCA_963942505.1. Lineage (NCBI taxonomy): Eukaryota > Metazoa > Arthropoda > Insecta > Coleoptera > Staphylinidae > Lordithon > Lordithon lunulatus. The sequence goes on along the minus strand of CAWWDN010000135.1, from coordinate 9,606 downwards.
TATCGACTCAAGAGCATCGCCTGTAGGTCCTATATGGCCGTGGGTTGCATCTGGCTGGTATTAGATCTACCCCCATGCTGTATATACGGCGCCCAGCTGTGCTCAGATCGACATATATCCACTGTAGGTCCTATATGGCCGTGGGTTGCATCTGGCTGGTATCAGAGCTACCCCCATGCTGCATATACGGGGCCCAGCTGTGCTCAGATCGACATATATCGACTCAAGAACATCGCCTGTAGGTCCTATATAGCTGTGGGTTGCAGCTGGCTGGTATCACAGCTACCCCCATGCTGTATATACGTGGCCCAGCTGTGCTCAGATCGACATATATCCACTCAAGAACATCGCCTGTAGGTCCTATATGGCCGTGGGTTGCATCTGGCTGGTATTAGAGCTACCCCCATGCTGTATATACGGCGCCCAGCTGTGCTCACATCGACATATATCCACTGTAGGTCCTATATGGCCGTGGATTGCATCTGGCTGGTATCAGAGCTACCCCCATGCTGCATATACGGGGCCCAGCTGTGCTCAGATCGACATATATCGACTCAAGAACATCGCCTGTAGGTCCTATATAGCCGTGGGTTGCAGCTGGCTGGTATCACAGCTACCCCCATGCTGTATATACGTGGCCCAGCTGTGCTCAGATCGACATATATCGACTCAAGAACATCGCCTGTAGGTCCTATATGGCCGTGGGTTGCATCTGGCTGGTATTAGAGCTACCCCCATGCTGTATATACGGCGCCCAGCTGTGCTCAGATCGACATATATCCACTGTAGGTCCTATATAGCCGTGGGTTGCATCTGGCTGGTAGCAGAGCTACCCCCATGCTGCATATACGGGGCCCAGCTGTGCTCAGATCGAAATATATCGACTCAAGAACATCGCCTGTAGGTCCTATATAGCCGTGGGTTGCAGCTGGCTGGTATCACAGCTACCCCCATGCTGTATATACGTGGCCCAGCTGTGCTCAGATCGACATATATCGACTCAAGAGCATCGCCTGTAGGTCCTATATGGCCGTGGGTTGCATCTGGCTGGTATTAGATCTACCCCCATGCTGTATATACGGCGCCCAGCTGTGCTCAGATCGACATATATCCACTGTAGGTCCTATATGGCCGTGGGTTGCATCTGGCTGGTATCAGAGCTACCCCCATGCTGCATATACGGGGCCCAGCTGTGCTCAGATCGACATATATCGACTCAAGAACATCGCCTGTAGGTCCTATATAGCTGTGGGTTGCAGCTGGCTGGTATCACAGCTACCCCCATGCTGTATATACGTGGCCCAGCTGTGCTCAGATCGACATATATCGACTCAAGAACATCGCCTGTAGGTCCTATATGGCCGTGGGTTGCATCTGGCTGGTATTAGAGCTACCCCCATGCTGTATATACGGCGCCCAGCTGTGCTCACATCGACATATATCCACTGTAGGTCCTATATGGCCGTGGGTTGCATCTGGCTGGTATCAGAGCTACCCCCATGCTGCATATACCTGGCCCAGCTGTGCTCAGATCGACATATATCGACTCAAGAACATCGCCTGTAGGTCCTATATAGCTGTGGGTTGCAGCTGGCTGGCATCACAGCTACCCCCATGCTGTATATACGTGGCCCAGCTGTGCTCAGATCGACATATATCGACTCAAGAGCATCGCCTGTAGGTCCTATATGGCCGTGGGTTGCATCTGGCTGGTATTAGAGCTACCCCCATGCTGTATATACGGCGCCCAGCTGTGCTCAGATCGACATATATCCACTGTAGGTCCTATATGGCCGTGGGTTGCATCTGGCTGGTATCAGAGCTACCCCCATGCTGCATATACGGGGCCCAGCTGTGCTCAGATCGACATATATCGACTCAAGAACATCGCATGTAGGTCCTATATAGCTGTGGGTTGCAGCTGGCTGGTATCACAGCTACCCCCATGCTGTATATACGTGGCCCAGCTGTGCTCAGATCGACATATATCGACTCAAGAGCATCCCCTGTAGGTCCTATATGGCCGTGGATTGCATATGGCTGGTATCAGAGCTACCCCCATGCTGTATATACGGCGCCCAGCTGTGCTCACATCGACATATATCCACTGTAGGTCCTATATGGCCGTAGGTTGCATCTGGCTGGTATCAGAGCTACCCCAATGCTGCATATACGGGGCCCAGCTGTGCTCAGATCGACATATATCGACTCAAGAACATCGCCTGTAGCTCCTATATAGCCGTGGGTTGCAGCTGGCTAATATCACAGCTACCCCCATGCTGTATATACGGCGCCCAGCTGTGCTCACATCGACATATATCCACTGTAGGTCCTATATGGCCGTAGGTTGCATCTGGCTGGTATCAGAGCTACCCCCATGCTGCATATACGGGGCCCAGCTGTGCTCAGATCGACATATATCGACTCAAGAACATCGCCTGTAGCTCCTATATAGCCGTGGGTTGCAGCTGGCTGGTATCACAGCTACCCCCATGCTGTATATACGTGGCCCAGCTGTGCTCAGATCGACATATATCCACTCAAGAACATCGCCTGTAGGTCCTATATGGCCGTGGGTTGCATCTGGCTGGTATTAGAGCTACCCCCATGCTATATATACGGCGCCCAGCTGTGCTCACATCGACATATATCCACTGTAGGTCCTATATGGCCGTGGATTGCATCTGGCTGGTATCAGAGCTACCCCCATGCTGCATATACGGGGCCCAGCTGTGCTCAGATCGACATATATCGACTCAAGAACATCGCCTGTAGGTCCTATATAGCCGTGGGTTGCAGCTGGCTGGTATCACAGCTACCCCCATGCTGTATATACGTGGCCCAGCTGTGCTCAGATCGACATATATCGACTCAAGAACATCGCCTGTAGGTCCTATATGGCCGTGGGTTGCATCTGGCTGGTATTAGAGCTACCCCCATGCTGTATATACGGCGCCCAGCTGTGCTCAGATCGACATATATCCACTGTAGGTCCTATATAGCCGTGGGTTGCATCTGGCTGGTAGCAGAGCTACCCCCATGCTGCATATACGGGGCCCAGCTGTGCTCAGATCGACATATATCGACTCAAGAACATCGCCTGTAGGTCCTATATAGCTGTGGGTTGCAGCTGGCTGGTATCACAGCTACCCCCATGCTGTATATACGTGGCCCAGCTGTGCTCAGATCGACATATATCGACTCAAGAGCATCGCCTGTAGGTCCTATATGGCCGTGGGTTGCATCTGGCTGGTATTAGAGCTACCCCCATGCTGTATATACGGCGCCCAGCTGTGCTCAGATCGACATATATCCACTGTAGGTCCTATATGGCCGTGGGTTGCATCTGGCTGGTATCAGAGCTACCCCCATGCTGCATATACGGGGCCCAGCTGTGCTCAGATCGACATATATCGACTCAAGAACATCGCCTGTAGGTCCTATATAGCTGTGGGTTGCAGCTGGCTGGTATCACAGCTACCCCCATGCTGTATATACGTGGCCCAGCTGTGCTCAGATCGACATATATCGACTCAAGAGCATCCCCTGTAGGTCCTATATGGCCGTGGATTGCATATGGCTGGTATCAGAGCTACCCCCATGCTGTATATACGGCGCCCAGCTGTGCTCACATCGACATATATCCACTGTAGGTCCTATATGGCCGTAGGTTGCATCTGGCTGGTATCAGAGCTACCCCAATGCTGCATATACGGGGCCTAGCTGTGCTCAGATCGACATATATCGACTCAAGAACATCGCCTGTAGCTCCTATATAGCCGTGGGTTGCAGCTGGCTGGTATCACAGCTACCCCCATGCTGTATATACGGCGCCCAGCTGTGCTCACATCGACATATATCCACTGTAGGTCCTATATGGCCGTGGGTTGCATCTGGCTGGTATCAGAGCTACCCCCATGCTGCATATACGGGGCCCAGCTGTGCTTAGATCGACATATATCGACTCAAGAACATCGCCTGTAGGTCCTATATAGCTGTGGGTTGCAGCTGGCTGGTATCACAGCTACCCCCATGCTGTATATACGTGGCCCAGCTGTGCTCAGATCGACATATATCGACTCAAGAGCATCGCCTGTAGGTCCTATATGGCCGTGGGTTGCATCTGGCTGGTATTAGAGCTACCCCCATGCTGTATATACGGCGCCCAGCTGTGCTCAGATCGACATATATCCACTGTAGGTCCTATATGGCCGTGGGTTGCATCTGGCTGGTATCAGAGCTACCCCCATGCTGCATATACGGGGCCCAGCTGTGCTCAGATCGACATATATCGACTCAAGAACATCGCCTGTAGGTCCTATATAGCTGTGGGTTGCAGCTGGCTGGTATCACAGCTACCCCCATGCTGTATATACGTGGCCCAGCTGTGCTCAGATCGACATATATCGACTCAAGAGCATCCCCTGTAGGTCATATATGGCCGTGGATTGCATATGGCTGGTATCAGAGCTACCCCCATGCTGTATATACGGCGCCCAGCTGTGCTCACATCGACATATATCCACTGTAGGTCCTATATGGCCGTAGGTTGCACCTGGCTGGTATCAGAGCTACCCCAATGCTGCATATACGGGGCCCAGCTGTGCTCAGATCGACATATATCGACTCAAGAACATCGCCTGTAGCTCCTATATAGCCGTGGGTTGCAGCTGGCTGGTATCACAGCTACCCCCATGCTGTATATACGGCGCCCAGCTGTGCTCACATCGACATATATCCACTGTAGGTCCTATATGGCCGTAGGTTGCATCTGGCTGGTATCAGAGCTACCCCCATGCTGCATATACGGGGCCCAGCTGTGCTCAGATCGACATATATCGACTCAAGAACATCGCCTGTAGCTCCTATATAGCCGTGGGTTGCAGCTGGCTGGTATCACAGCTACCCCCATGCTGTATATACGTGGCCCAGCTGTGCTCAGATCGACATATATCCACTCAAGAACATCGCCTGTAGGTCCTATATGGCCGTGGGTTGCATCTGGCTGGTATTAGAGCTACCCCCATGCTGTATATACGGCGCCCAGCTGTGCTCACATCGACATATATCCACTGTAGGTCCTATATGGCCGTGGATTGCATCTGGCTGGTATCAGAGCTACCCCCATGCTGCATATACGGGGCCCAGCTATGCTCAGATCGACATATATCGACTCAAGAACATCGCCTGTAGGTCCTATATAGCCGTGGGTTGCAGCTGGCTGGTATCACAGCTACCCCCATGCTGTATATACGTGGCCCAGCTGTGCTCAGATCGATATATATCGACTCAAGAACATCGCCTGTAGGTCCTATATGGCCGTGGGTTGCATCTGGCTGGTATTAGAGCTACCCCCATGCTGTATATACGGCGCCCAGCTGTGGTCAGATCGACATATATCCACTGTAGGTCCTATATAGCCGTGGGTTGCATCTGGCTGGTAGCAGAGCTACCCCCATGCTGCATATACGGGGCCCAGCTGTGCTCAGATCGACATATATCGACTCAAGAAAATCGCCTGTAGGTCCTATATAGCCGTGGGTTGCAGCTGGCTGGTATCACAGCTACCCCCATGCTGTATATACGTGGCCCAGCTGTGCTCAGATCGACATATATCGACTCAAGAGCATCGCCTGTAGGTCCTATATGGCCGTGGGTTGCATCTGGCTGGTATTAGATCTACCCCCATGCTGTATATACGGCGCCCAGCTGTGCTCAGATCGACATATATCCACTGTAGGTCCTATATGGCCGTGGGTTGCATCTGGCTGGTATCAGAGCTACCCCCATGCTGCATATACGGGGCCCAGCTGTGCTCAGATCGACATATATCGACTCAAGAACATCGCCTGTAGGTCCTATATAGCTGTGGGTTGCAGCTGGCTGGTATCACAGCTACCCCCATGCTGTATATACGTGGCCCAGCTGTGCTCAGATCGACATATATCGACTCAAGAACATCGCCTGTAGGTCCTATATGGCCGTGGGTTGCATCTGGCTGGTATTAGAGCTACCCCCATGCTGTATATACGGCGCCCAGCTGTGCTCACATCGACATATATCCACTGTAGGTCCTATATGGCCGTGGGTTGCATCTGGCTGGTATCAGAGCTACCCCCATGCTGCATATACGGGGCCCAGCTGTGCTCAGATCGACATATATCGACTCAAGAACATCGCCTGTAGGTCCTATATAGCTGTGGGTTGCAGCTGGCTGGTATCACAGCTACCCCCATGCTGTATATACGTGGCCCAGCTGTGCTCAGATCGACATATATCGACTCAAGAGCATCGCCTGTAGGTCCTATATGGCCGTGGGTTGCATCTGGCTGGTATTAGAGCTACCCCCATGCTGTATATACGGCGCCCAGCTGTGCTCAGATCGACATATATCCACTGTAGGTCCTATATGGCCGTGGGTTGCATCTGGCTGGTATCAGAGCTACCCCCATGCTGCATATACGGGGCCCAGCTGTGCTCAGTTCGACATATATCGACTCAAGAACATCGCCTGTAGGTCCTATATAGCTGTGGGTTGCAGCTGGCTGGTATCACAGCTACCCCCATGCTGTATATACGTGGCCCAGCTGTGCTCAGATCGACATATATCGACTCAAGAGCATCCCCTGTAGGTCCTATATGGCCGTGGATTGCATATGGCTGGTATCAGAGCTACCCCCATGCTGTATATACGGCGCCCAGCTGTGCTCACATCGACATATATCCACTGTAGGTCCTATATGGCCGTAGGTTGCATCTGGCTGGTATCAGAGCTACCCCAATGCTGCATATACGGGGCCCAGCTGTGCTCAGATCGACATATATCGACTCAAGAACATCGCCTGTAGCTCCTATATAGCCGTGGGTTGCAGCTGGCTGGTATCACAGCTACCCCCATGCTTTATATACGTGGCCCAGCTGTGCTCAGATCGACATATATCCACTCAAGAACATCGCCTGTAGGTCCTATATGGCCGTGGGTTGCATCTGGCTGGTATTAGAGCTACCCCCATGCTGTATATACGGCGCCCAGCTGTGCTCACATCGACATATATCCACTGTAGGTCCTATATGGCCGTGGATTGCATCTGGCTGGTATCAGAGCTACCCCCATGCTGCATATACGGGGCCCAGCTGTGCTCAGATCGACATATATCGACTCAAGAACATCGCCTGTAGGTCCTATATAGCCGTGGGTTGCAGCTGGCTGGTATCACAGCTACCCCCATGCTGTATATACGTGGCCCAGCTGTGCTCAGATCGACATATATCGACTCAAGAACATCGCCTGTAGGTCCTATATGGCCGTGGGTTGCATCTGGCTGGTATTAGAGCTACCCCCATGCTGTATATACGGCGCCCAGCTGTGCTCAGATCGACATATATCCACTGTAGGTCCTATATAGCCGTGGGTTGCATCTGGCTGGTAGCAGAGCTACCCCCATGCTGCATATACGGGGCCCAGCTGTGCTCAGATCGACATATATCGACTCAAGAACATCGCCTGTAGGTCCTATATAGCCGTGGGTTGCAGCTGGCTGGTATCACAGCTACCCCCATGCTGTATATACGTGGCCCAGCTGTGCTCAGATCGACATATATCGACTCAAGAGCATCGCCTGTAGGTCCTATATGGCCGTGGGTTGCATCTGGCTGGTATTAGATCTACCCCCATGCTGTATATACGGCGCCCAGCTGTGCTCAGATCGACATATATCCACTGTAGGTCCTATATGGCCGTGGGTTGCATCTGGCTGGTATCAGAGCTACCCCCATGCTGCATATACGGGGCCCAGCTGTGCTCAGATCGACATATATCGACTCAAGAACATCGCCTGTAGGTCCTATATAGCTGTGGGTTGCAGCTGGCTGGTATCACAGCTACCCCCATGCTGTATATACGTGGCCCAGCTGTGCTCAGATCGACATATATCGACTCAAGAACATCGCCTGTAGGTCCTATATGGCCGTGGGTTGCATCTGGCTGGTATTAGAGCTACCCCCATGCTGTATATACGGCGCCCAGCTGTGCTCACATCGACATATATCCACTGTAGGTCCTATATGGCCGTGGGTTGCATCTGGCTGGTATCAGAGCTACCCCCATGCTGCATATACGGGGCCCAGCTGTGCTCAGATCGACATATATCGACTCAAGAACATCGCCTGTAGGTCCTATATAGCTGTGGGTTGCAGCTGGCTGGTATCACAGCTACCCCCATGCTGTATATACGTGGCCCAGCTGTGCTCAGATCGACATATATCGACTCAAGAGCATCGCCTGTAGGTCCTATATGGCCGTGGGTTGCATCTGGCTGGTATTAGAGCTACCCCCATGCTGTATATACGGCGCCCAGCTGTGCTCAGATCGACATATATCCACTGTAGGTCCTATATGGCCGTGGGTTGCATCTGGCTGGTATCAGAGCTACCCCCATGCTGCATATACGGGGCCCAGCTGTGCTCAGATCGACATATATCGACTCAAGAACATCGCCTGTAGGTCCTATATAGCTGTGGGTTGCAGCTGGCTGGTATCACAGCTACCCCCATGCTGTATATACGTGGCCCAGCTGTGCTCAGATCGACATATATCGACTCAAGAGCATCCCCTGTAGGTCCTATATGGCCGTGGATTGCATATGGCTGGTATCAGAGCTACCCCCATGCTGTATATACGGCGCCCAGCTGTGCTCACATCGACATATATCCACTGTAGGTCCTATATGGCCGTAGGTTGCATCTGGCTGGTATCAGAGCTACCCCAATGCTGCATATACGGGGCCCAGCTGTGCTCAGATCGACATATATCGACTCAAGAACATCGCCTGTAGCTCCTATATAGCCGTGGGTTGCAGCTGGCTGGTATCACAGCTACCCCCATGCTGTATATACGGCGCCCAGCTGTGCTCACATCGACATATATCCACTGTAGGTCCTATATGGCCGTAGGTTGCATCTGGCTGGTATCAGAGCTACCCCCATGCTGCATATACGGGGCCCAGCTGTGCTCAGATCGACATATATCGACTCAAGAACATCGCCTGTAGCTCCTATATAGCCGTGGGTTGCAGCTGGCTGGTATCACAGCTACCCCCATGCTGTATATACGTGGCCCAGCTGTGCTCAGATCGACATATATCCACTCAAGAACATCGCCTGTAGGTCCTATATGGCCGTGGGTTGCATCTGGCTGGTATTAGAGCTACCCCCATGCTGTATATACGGCGCCCAGCTGTGCTCACATCGACATATATCCACTGTAGGTCCTATATGGCCGTGGATTGCATCTGGCTGGTATCAGAGCTACCCCCATGCTGCATATACGGGGCCCAGCTGTGCTCAGATCGACATATATCGACTCAAGAACATCGCCTGTAGGTCCTATATAGCCGTGGGTTGCAGCTGGCTGGTATCACAGCTACCCCCATGCTGTATATACGTGGCCCAGCTGTGCTCAGATCGACATATATCGACTCAAGAACATCGCCTGTAGGTCCTATATGGCCGTGGGTTGCATCTGGCTGGTATTAGAGCTACCCCCATGCTGTATATACGGCGCCCAGCTGTGCTCAGATCGACATATATCCACTGTAGGTCCTATAT